>LZPO01017531.1:125231-136751 GCA_001675575.1 Neotoma lepida | reverse complement strand
GAGGCTGCATCATCAAGCCTGATAAATATCATAAGGTCCAACATGTTTAATACCTAACACTTAAAACGGAAGATTGTTTTTCACCTTGACTTTACAATTTTGGGGGACATAAAAATCACTAAATAAGCTCCATGACTGCTTCCAACACCTACCACCACCACTACATACTACAAAAGCCATACAAGGTTATGTACTACTCAAAAAAGAAAACTGAATTTTTGGAAGAATTTTTAAAGTAGCTATTTCTCTTTGATTCAGAAATTTAAAATAGTCAGAAGATAATGACCCACTGAAATGACAAATGTAGTAAATAAACTTTATTGACTCTGTTGGTATATAGTTAAATACTGAACAAAATAAAACAGAAATGAATAAAATATTGAAGCAAGATGAGCTCCACCACTCCCTGGCCACATGCCTAAGTGAGAAGGGGCTGCAGGAAGGAAGTACAGCCAGGCGACTGTGTCAGACACCTGACCTCAAGAGCAACATCTGGAGGATTCTCATCTGTTCCCAGGGGTATTATTATATGACTTCTTAGACGAAAAGGAATACTTTAATCTTAGAGATAATTTTCCCCTTGGCAGAGACATGGGCCATGGGATGTCAAATGTGATAGATAGGCCTTCCTGAGCCTCAGACATGATGGCTTATCATCATGCCAGCTTCTACAAAAAGATAGTATAACTCAGAGTGTATGGATTTTTTTTCAATATTAAAATTGTCTTTATTTCCTTCTCCAAATTCTGATTTATTTTGTTGTCATTAATGAGAAATTTCTTGAAAATCTTCATTTTTATTTAGTTGCAATGAATTTTTTATAACTTTCTAACATCTATATCCCTAGAATTACAAATAAAGACTTTTAGTAACTCTTTCTTGTACCATAAAATGCTTTTCCCATGTTGAAAAGTGAAGATAGATTACTGAATTTCACCTTTAATTCTTTTTAATAGTTGGTTTATTTTTATTTTATATACATTAGTGTTTTGCCTGTGAGGGTGTCTGAGCCCCTGGAACTGTAGTTACAGACAGGTATGAGCTGCCATGTGGGTGCTGGGAATTGAACCCAGGTCCTCTGGAATAGCAGCTCTTAATAGTGCTCTTAACCACTGAGCCATCTCCAGCCCCTTTAATTCTTATGGAATGCTTATATTACAGATGTATCAAAGTATTTTTATTGAAATCTGAATACTGAATACTGAATGGACTTAGCAACTATGTCCATTTAGTCATTTCCTCTTTCTTCCTCATGAAGATGATTAAGGCTACTTTATTCAACACTGTCTAGAACTAAGAATAAGAGACTCCTTCAGCATTTTAAAATAGAACTGGTACTTAAAAAAATAATAAAAATATTCAGTATAAAGTGTCTCAGTTAAGGACTTTGTGTCTAAATCCCATGGTGTCTACCTTATTAAAAAGTCAGGGGTGGGACACCCATGAGTCAGTTTTCCTCCAGGCCTCAAACCTACAATGTTAAGTCAATCTACAAGCACTGAAAAAAATTAAGAGAACACAGTTATATTTTCAACTAATGTAAATACTAAATAAGTAGCACAGGCCATTTAATTTTGATCAACTAATCAAAACAGCCTCTAGGCCTCCCTGGTGTGTTGAGGACATAGACTGTGCCATGATAACACCAGAGTCTGGAGACTTGAACTCCACTGCTGTGTCCAAGACCAGTGAGGTATGTACTTATTTCCCCATCTTGAAATAAAGGGTATGAATTTGGACAGATGGCTCTTCAGATTCGTTCCTTGAAGCTCAAAGCCATTGCCTAAGACCCATTTGGTACAGGAGGTAAGTAGAGCCTTGAGTCCAGCAGCTATTATAGGAAGAAATAGGAACAGCTTTGTCTTTGTGTGTGGTAACCCATGTAGCTAATAGATAAGGTTCTTGCAGATTAGGAATCCTATGCTAAGGTAGAACAAGCCACAAGTTTACTCACAGGAGCGTATAACCTGATTAGAAGACGAGGGTAAGTGAACAGTTAATGTAGATGCATGCTACTGCCACCGTGATGTCGGGATTGCCACATGGAGAGTTACAAGCTCCAAGAAATCAGTTTTGAAGTATGTGAGAGGGCATTTTCTTCTGTGGTCTCCAAGGGTCTACAGGCATTATTACAGTGTCTGTAGAGGAGACTTGCAAGATCTACCACCCTCTCCTCTTAGGATCACATAACATTGCTTCTGTGGTTTCTTCTTCTTGCCACTCCTCAATCCAGAATAGAGCTGTGGCTTTTTCCCAGCTTCCATATCTTCATACTTCCATTCCTCCACCACCATATAAAATAGCCTGTTTGTCTATAAGTAGTTAGTGATAACAGGTAAGATCTGTCCTTCTGGTTTTGAAGGCAAGTCATTATTATCATGAGGCATAAATAGGCCGGAGTAGGGCCAGGTAAATAGATTGGTTCAATCAAATCTTAAGCAGACAAGTTTGTTCTCCCAACGGTTCTGTGTTGGTTTTTCCCAAGAATGTATCCAATGTTTCCCTTCCCTTCTGTGGTAGTTTGAATGTAATTAGCCCCATACTCTCATAGGGAGTGCCACTAGTAGGAAGTGTGGCTTTGTTGGAATAGGTATAACCTCATTGGAGGAAGTGTCTGGGGATTGGCTTTGAGGTTTCCTATCCTCAGGATACCACCCAGTATGTCAGTCTACTTCCTGTTGCCTGCAAGGTGTAGCTCTAGCANGTCTGCCTACATGCTGCCATGATTTCCCTCAGGATAATAATGAACTGAACCTCTGAAACTGTAAGCTGACGCCACAATGAAATGTTTTCTTTATAAGAGTTGCTGTGGTCATGGTGTCTCTTCACAGCAGTGGAAACCCTAAGACTCCTCTCATTGCTCTGATCTGAGGAAAGGAGCTTAACATCCTGTGGTAAAAGTCCTTTGAAACTCCTTCTTTGCTCCACATATTTATGCTGGTTGCTTTTTGTTTACCTGTTTGGCGTTAGTTGGTTTGGTTATTCAATCTAAATAGCTCTTTCTAAATCTCAATCTAAATATGTCTCTTTCACTTATTGGGGTTAGGTAGCAGCTGNACATTTGACATTATGCATTAATTCTGTACTCCCTCACATCTTCCCATCTTTCTTCACTTTCCTATGCCATTTGCATTTTTTGATATACTCATAATAATCTCAGTTGACATTTGAAAGATGGAAGCAAATGTGACTTCAAAGCCTCCTTGGTGCAGATGAAATGATGATATAATACAGATTTTCAGTGCTTTTCTGGAGAAGTCAGGGCTCTTTGCGGGCATTAACTCATTCGTCTTCACCTTTCCAGTATGAGAAATAACTGCAGTAGATGTTATTGGCATCTTCTAAATGGATGCTGAGGTCGCCTGGGGATTTTTTCCTCAAATATCATGGGATATTAGAGTAGAAGAAGGGAAATTCAGTTCTCTGTTCTCCAGGATGGCACTGAGGCCCAGCCGCACGGAATGACTTGTGCTGTTCTCCAGCCTGGGATGGAGGATCTTGGCCTGGACCTGGATGTCATCCCTGCTATATGCTGTCACAGTTCTCGTACTTGTGTGGATAGTTTCCAGCAGGCCAGTGTGCATAGCGGGCTGTGCTGAGGCCCAGATGCTAAGCTCAGGAGAGCAGCCCTTGTACTGTGTAGGTCAGCGTTCTCTTTGCATACACATGTAAATGTCATACTAGCCTTTCAAAATGTAATTGTCCGGGCAGTTTTATACAGTTTACCCCAAATAATTAATGCAAACTGGTCACATTTTATGGATGTGGACTGTCCATTTTGCCTCATAAGCCTTGTGGGCTTTTCTTTATTTCTTCAAGGAGCTCTGATTACCTCTTTAACCGCCAGAGAGCCTGACCTGAATAGAACACACTATTAATATAACATATTGGGCAATGTGTTTTAACCAAGAAACAGGTTTTTTGTTTATTTTAGGCCGACCTAAACATTTGAAAGTACTGATCTTGGAAGACAGTTCCCTAACTAGAATACTTAGTTTTAATTCCTCTAAGTCACAGAACTTTTCTGGTCTAATTGTGTTTTTAGATAGCAGGCTGAGTTGAAGTAAAAAAGTAGAAATTGAAAAATAAAAACATAAATTATTAAAGGGGGAAAATAAGGGAACATCTGAAGCCCCCAAGCATCTTCCAGGCCTCATCCAAGGGTGTGACTGCTGAGTCTTAAGATGAAGGGAGTCTGTGACTGCTGAGGGGGGAAGGGTGTGTCTTCCTTACTTTCAAGCATTTCNTGATTCCTCCTTAGGCTACAAAAGGGCCAAGTGCTCACGTCAGGAAATGTGCAGTGGTCAGGGTTAGGGAGATAAATTTCAGAAGGAAAGCTCAATGTGACTATTATCAGAGGCATGCATAAGAACAAGTTTCACTCACCACTGTCCCAGCATAGGGGGTTCTCCTGGATAATGCAGGTTCATTTCCAGGCCCTTTACATCAAAGCGTAAGCAAAGGCTGTCCTTGGACAGCTTCTGTGTGCCGACAACAGGACTCAAGGCCTCATCCCAGGCTATGTGCTCACTCTGCTGAAGTTTCTCTAAGAAGCTGAACCTCAAGTACACAACCTCTATCTGGATCTGGCAAATTTTTCTTCAATTCAGATTGGTCTTAATGCAAACCAGTGAGCATTTCCCAGACATGGCGCTGACTGAGATCATGGAGAAACAGGTGAAGAGAAGGCAGTGCTTCCTTAGAAGCTCCCTGGCTTTCCCTCCAGCCTTTTCCTGAGGACCACCAGCACATCTTCCCACATGACCAAAGTTCTATTACTCACTACCCAAAAGTATATATAGCGCTGACAGGACAGCAGCACTCAGACCATGCACAGTCTCCAGCTGTCTAATTGCTTTTTTCAAGTTTTTGAAATATGAGACCTACTTTTAAAAAGTCATGCATTATCTTTAATTGGCATACCTGTTTACTCTGTCAACCAGAGAAGTCCCTCCACTAATTTGAGGGTTCATGACACTGACTATTTTGAGGCATCTTAGCAGCTAATTTCTTCACCCCACAATCAGTATTTATCTGTTTCATTATCTGGTTTTAGATTCAGGTCAAGCAGTTTAGAGCAAAAGTAATACCTACAAGGAACTGCATCCATCCTTAGCATCCGCTCAGGAGGCACATGACCACTGTTTGTCGTTTTCTTACTGATGCCGCTTGATCATTGATCATCTGGCTAAGATCTGAAAGTGCCCAGATCTGACTGTTCCCTTTGTTCTTCTGAAATTGAAAACAACATGGGAGTGGCACTTTGATTCTGTGTGATCAACCGCTCCCCAGCATCATTTCAGCTGGTGATTTAGCACTAATGGCTTCTGCCTGACCCAGTTATTACACTGCTTGCTGCAGAATAGTGACTTGCTGTCATTCCTTCGAGTTGACACTCTTCTCTAAAGAAATGTTCTTCTCCCCTTCTGCCTTTGGGGATTCTTTTTGTTATTAAATGTACTGTAATGCATTTCCCTCAGTAGTCTTCTCTATCTCAAATTGTCCCGGCAACTCTGTCCTTTTGACATGTCTAAATGGGTTTTGGATCATTTTCTTATTTTTGCAGCAGCATGTTTCAGGCTCACCAGGTACTTTTTCTAAACTAGGATTCTAAATAGTCAGCTTCTAACGCAAAGTATGTTATAGGGAAGGAAGCAAGTCATTTCAACCAGGCAAAGAACTATTAATTCAATCACTGCAAGGTGAAGAATGAGGAGTGATACAGGCTAGGAAAGGACCTGCGAGTTCAGACTGTATGGATCCAATTTGCAGAGAAAAGGCTAGATTTGTTCCTGGAGGGAACACAAAATTTTCCATGAAAATGGGAAATTCATGACTTATTCAAGGAATACATAGCTGTATAGAATGGCTAACAAGTAGGTAAGAAATAGCCAGGTGATGCNGGGTCCTAACTGCTATGCCAAGATATGTGGATAGGTCCAGGGGGGTATGTTGCTTTGTTCTCATTTGATAGTTACCCCATTGCCAATTTGGATTCATCATTAGTTATTCCTTCCCATAGGAATGGCATGATTAGAAGTGAGGTACGAAGTTAAAAAGGAGAGGCAGTGGTTTAAAAGGAATACAAGTAGATTATCTGCCACAAGCTCAGGCACTACTTGACTTTTTTATTAGCCTTATCAGATGCAGGGTATGTCCTCTTCAAACGTTTCAGTTTGGTTTATTTAAAGTTTTACATTTCAGTAGTCTTCCTATATTTTCTTGTAGGTATTCCTCAGCCTAAAGGGCAGTGAACTCCNCCCTCGGGAATGAGCATGTTGAGAGTTCAAGTATCTGTTGACCTACTCATAAGGCTTAATCATCTGAAATAACTTAACTTACACCGGGTGTCATGTGCCTTTAATAACCTGCCATGTGGGGCTGAATATTTATGTGTGGAATGATAATCAGATTCTGTGTAATCAAACCAAGAGACACTGTTCCCTGGTATGACAGATGACTGCTTCCATCCTAACTTGTCACTTTACTAAAACATGAGAACCTTAGGTGCAGAGACATTTGATCCCTGGTAGCTGCTGCATTCAAACTCTAATAAATGCCATTATCCCTCCATGTCCATGCTGGCTGGTCCCAGGACTACCATGAGTACCATATAGTGAAGGTTCTCAAGCCCCTCCTATAAGATGGCACAGTATTTTCACACAATCGATACATACCCTTCATATACTTTAAGTAAGCTAGACTCTTCACAACAAGGTATAGATTGCTTGTAGTATCTTTTATAATGTAAATGCAATGTAAATAGTTTCTGTACTGTACTGTTCAAGAAATAATTCTAAGAAAAAATGGTCTGTATATGTCCAAGACAGACACAAATGTCTTTTCCTGAATATATCAACCCACAGATGTAGGCCTTACATATTTAGAGGACTGTATTTAGGAAACAAAGGCATACATATACATGTCCAAAGNAGCACCCAAAATGATTTTTAAGTATTTCACAGAAACTAGCTTAGAAAAAGTGTGAGTTTACTTCATTCTACTTAGCCAGCTATATGCTAATCACTTGCATGAAGGCATTTGATAACTGCTTAAATCAGTATGTCTCTCTCTTCTGATTTTAAGAGTCAGTCCTAACATGTTCTTTCAGTAGAATAGACAGAGAAAACAAAATGAAGAGAAATTCTCTTGAGTACTTATTTTATGTTAGAAATCAGATCCTGTATTCTATATACCATGCCTGTGAAGTAGGGATTATTATTCACATTCTGCAGTTAAGGAAACTGAGACCAAAGTAAATAACTCAGTTCACTGAGTTAGTGAATGGAAGAGCTGAACTTTGTTTGAACTTGGGTCTACCCTTCTGTCCTCCCCATGAAGGGCTCATTGTTTTGACAGAAGGATGCTTTTTCTCTCTCTACAAGCTCCTGGTTCTCATCATTAGCTCTGGAGAACCTGGGACAGAATGAAAATGTCTGTGAAAATGTTTCTTGTATTTCTGAGGTCTAGTTCTCTGCAATATGAAACCAAAAGTTAAGCTCTGGCTCTATCAACACCCTAACATACCTCCTGTGAAAGTTCACTAGAATAGGAACTCAACCAGTCTTTGTTGTCAGGCCTGCCAAACAACCTGGCATCAGCACAGAATAAGGACTGTGGCTTGAAAAGAATAGAAGATATGCAAGATTTACATTTAGACAAAGAACCAAGCCTAGGTCCTGTGGTTTCTTGTAATCNTGTTGTGTATTTGATTCTTGTCCTTTGTTAAAAACAGGACTTCATCTGAATAACTGGTTGACTACAGCAGCTGTGTGTGCCTCACTGTATTCTGCAGTCCGGAGAGAGAACTATCTGAACTTGAGTCTCAACTATCTAAAAACTCAGCCCTGTTCTAGACAAGTTCTCTAGTGTGAAAAGAAGCAAGTGGTTTTTCTCCAGTATAGATGAAGCTTGCTCCCTCNGCCAGTGTCTTTTTCAGGGTGAGCACACCTAATCTAACATCCAAAATGCTCCATAATATAAAACTTGTGGTCTGCATACAGGACACCATCAGTNGACAGTCTCACACCTGCCTTTGTGTGACAGGCAACAGTCAAAATGCAATCACTAATTAAGAAACAAGGTTAACGTTAGCTTCTGTGTACACAGTATTAATGACTTGAGTTCTGCGCTCAACATTATATATTCAAATACTCTGGATCTGTAACATTTATAATGCATGTGTTATAGATAAGGGATGTGCTCCACCTCTTTTTTTATTCCTAGATTGACCCTCAGATGTTTGGGGATGAGGTGATTCTAGTCATAACCCAAAAGGTCTTTCAAATTTTTTCTGTGAAGATTTTATTGTGGTATTCAAAACTATGGTTTTCTTAGAATGATAGTAAATTTGGGGTTTTTTTGTTCTTATTAATTTATATTAATAATACATAGTGATGTGTTTCATGATGGCATTGCTACATGGTTGTAATTTATTTTGATTATATTCTCCTATTACCTTTTCTTAACCCCCTCAAATTTGCCCTGCTCCCCTTCCCCTTCCCTGTTAGTCCCCTTCTATTTCCCTAGTGTGTGTGTGTGTGTGTGTGTGTGTGTGTGTGTGTGTGTGTGTGTTTGTGTGTGTAGTTGTATTAGGTTGTTGACATGGCCATGGTGAGATGTAATCTACAGAAGGCTAGTATAGACTGAAGTAGTTTCTCTGTCTTCCTCAGTCCTGCCCAGACAGCAGCTGTTTTTATAAAATAATCACTCAGAGGCTTAATATTAATTAAAAACTGTTTGGTCTATGGCTCAGGCTTATTGCTAGCTAGCTATTACATCTTAAATTAAACCATTTCTATTAATCTACGTATCGCCACGTATCTTGTGGCTTTACCTGTGTTCTATTACATCTTGCTCCCCTGGCAGCTCGCAGCATTTCCCCCAATTCCGCCTTTCTTCTCCCTGTATCTTTGCTTGGATTTCCTGCCTGGCTCTAACCTATCTTGCATAGACCAAGGCAGCTTCTTTAATCAATGGTAGCAACACATATTTACAGCATACAGAAAGACCATCCCACAGCACTTCCCCTTTTTTGTCTAATCAAAAAGGAAGGTTTTAACTTTAACATAGTAAAAGAATGTATAACAAAATAGTTACAATACCTAGTTTATTTATATTTGGCAAAATTAAAGAAAATATTCTATTATATATCTTGTATTTGTGAGTCTAAAGTTTCATATCTAATTTACCTTTTATCATAACCAAGGAAAACTATAATTATAACTAGTTAGTCTTCAATTCCATCAAAGACCCCAGAAGTATATAATATCATTTGAGTAAACAGGAACTGCGTTGCAAGCAACTTCCAAAATTCTAGAAATGACAGAGACATCTGACTGCCTGGACAGTTACCCAAAGTTCCTCTGTAACATTGGGGCNTCTATCTTCAGCCTACAGATCTAGAGTCTCTGAAATACTTTTCAGTGAAGCAGGAAATTTGAAGGACTGTTCCACGGGTTGGCAAAGTTCATCAGTCACTTTTCTCTGTGTCCTGCAAAATGTCTGACAGTTTCTTCTATGAAGCAGGAACCTGAAGGACCATCTTGCTTTGTTTTGGCAAAGTTCAGTGGTGACCTTCCTATGGGTCCTGCATGTCCAGTTTATACAACATATTGTCAAACAGTCCAGGCAAGAGCAGTTTCCTGCCCAAATGGCTAGCCTTTTCCACATTGTAAGCAAACTCCACAATGAGTTTCTTCAATGCCCATCATCCTCTTTGAAGTAATTGGTGCTGACAGGAGCAAATGTGTCTCACTGTCCAGAAAAGTCTAAGTTCTTAAAATATTTTAAATGCCATATTCTGTAGGTCTTTTTAGTGTTTGAAGATTATCTATCTAATTGAAATATATCTTTGTATACCTAAAAAACTTAACTAACATGACTATAAGATTGCTTATCACAGATGACTATTAATCTTTATTTCTTAATGCTATATTACAATTTTAAATGAGTTGCATAAACATAATACCTTAAGCAAGAGTAGAAATAAAAATACAGTATAACAAAATTGACCTTAAATTTGTACTAATAAACCAAAATCCATACCAGTGTAAAGTATTTTGAGATTAACAGTTATTTTTTTAGATTAAAGTAGATTTAATAATCTACCTTTTTCATCATTTCTACATCATATTCCCCTTTAAGTATAAACAAACATTCATAAACAATATTTTGGGAATGTGGGCTTGGCTTTCTATACTACTTCCTGCTGATTGGGAGTACTGACAGTCTTATGGGGATCCTGAGAAAATTTAGGATTATGGTCAAGTCTTGACAGTAGTAGTCTGTGAGGCTGCTTGCCTCACAGTTGCCTTGAAGCTGTTCTGGATGTTGGATCATCTGGGCCATTGCTCCCATTGGAGACCTCTCAGAGGGTCTTCCTTGATGGAACCATATTAACCTGGAAGGAATCTACANCTTCTCATCTTCTGTGGAAACAAAAGCAGAACCTCTTTTCCAAAGCAACATATCCTTGGGCCCAAATTTTGAAGTCAAAATGCCTTTAAAATATATATGTTGGTTTAGCTTAGCCCCCACAATCAAATGTCTCTCTGCAGTTAAAAATCCCAAAGACAACACAATAATATACAGTATCCAGACTCTCTGTGTATTTTCCATCTTTANGTGGCTTTTTTTTAATTACTCTATTTCTTTTTTAAGGATTTTCTCTATCCTTTTTCTTTTCTCTCCCAAGCCTATGTATATTTTTAAACACACTGTAACCCATTTAGAGGTGTTTTCTATCAGAATCTGTTTTATTATGTATCTGTAATCATTTTCTTTATTTATTTTTACTAAGAAATTTTTTATTCATTTTACATACCAACCACAGATTCCTCCTCTTATCCCTCCTTCTGCTCTTCTGCAGCCTTCCCCCATCATACCCCCCATCTTCTCCTCCAAAAAGGGGAGAGTCCTCCCATGGGGAGTCAGCAAAGCTGGTACATTCAGTTGAGGCAGGTCCAAGGCCCTCCCCTCTGCATCAAGGCTGTGCAAGGTGTCCCACCATAAGTAATGGGCTCCAAAAAGCTAGCTCATGCACCAGGGATGGATCCTGATGCTACTGCCAGGGGCCCCGTAAATAGACCAAGCCACACAACTGTCTCACTTATACTCATGAACTTTAGANCAACAGCTGTGGAGTCTGCATGGGACTGTAATCATTTTCCGACCATTGCTTTAAACTGCAGTGAGGTTAGGACCAAAATGTCGGCCCTGGCTTCTGGTTCTGCCACACTGGGCTTTTCAACATAGTGCAGGTACCAGTGAGTCACACTTACCTCCCCAATTCTGNGAAGCAGTATTAAGTAGCATGCCTGTGTTTTTAAGCCCATGGCTGTGCTCTCAAGCCTGAAGGCAGCTAGCAGCTGGGAGAAGCCTCTTTGTATAGAGGCCCATGAGAGACCACAGAATTCCACCATGTTGCCACTGAAGCCGGCCATGGCCAGGGGAAGGGTCTCTGTACTATGGCCTGTAATGAGACCTGAACTAGGAAGCTGTTCTGGGCTCTGTTTTAGA
>LZPO01017531.1:84022-102112 GCA_001675575.1 Neotoma lepida | reverse complement strand
CAGAAATAGAAGGCCTGACAAATCATACACGAAGCATCAGTGAGACAATTTCAGAAGATTTACAGAAGTGAAATTGCAGTCCTCGGAGAAGAGAAAGAAGGGAGAGGTGACATAAACATTTGAAGAAAGAAGAGCTGGCAACATCTTCCAATTTGATGAGAATTATNAGGTTACAAAGTCAAGGTACTAATCAACTCCAGGAAGTGAATAAAAAAAGGCCACAATGAGACACATTGTAATCAAACCACTTAAAACTAGTGAGAGGAAAAAAATGTGAAAACAGACTATAGACAAAAAAACACAAGGACGGGCCAACAAAGGGAAGAATGGTCGATTCTTCTTTAGGAGCAGCATAGATGGAGACAGGAGACTGATATTTTGCAAGAAGCCATGGGGCAAAGTGTCTGCTGATTTACAGCTATTCTGACGTAGCAAAGCTGGACAGATCCATGACAATACTTTCACTGACAGTCAGAAATTTTTCCTTTTATGTGGAAAATTGTGCTTTGTGGAAATCTGGATCCACCTACAGGACTATTGAGCACTGAAAATTCTAAATATGTGAAGAGAAAATATAACCCTGATGTTTCTCATTCTGAAAATATTTTATAAGATAATGGACGGTTGAAAGCCAAACTAATAGCAATGCTCTGTGGAGATTGTGACAGATGCAGAAAGAAAGTGTATTCCAGCAACAGCTCAGAGGACTAGGGCAGTAGGGCACATAGGTCTATCCTGCTGTGGCGTACATGCCACTGGGAGGCTCTTAGGTTTAATAAAGGTGCATACTGTTACTCGAAGGTGGGTTGTGCTAAACAAATGCCCTGTAAATCCTAACAAGAGTGTTCTGAATAAAGCAGACCATGGGATTTCAATTACTCCAAATAAACCATAAAAAGAGGATTACTGAATACCTCTAATGTATCTGACTGTGAATCATTAGAAACTGCAATTTATGCCACAAATTTAATCATTCTTTCTCACAACAAAGAAGGCCATATTCTTCTTCAATCATGAATCCATCCAACAAGGAGATAACACTGTGATCCAGACACTATGACAGACATGTGACACACACCNGTATGTGTTGGGGAAATGAAGCAGTAATTTTTAGAGAAATAAAACCTAAACTAGTATAAAATAGATAAATAAAAATATAAGTACGTCTTGTCAAGTGTTATAACAGTAACAAAGAGAAAATATTGGGCAGCAGTTGCTACCCAGATCATCCAGTCAAAGGAGTCCTTACTGCAGGGTGATAGTTCAACTAAGACTTGAGCATGAACAAGCACGCAGAGAGAACAAGCAGCATTCTCTTCAGCAAGGAAGGTTGTGTGCGAAGACCTCAAGGCAAAATATTTGCTGGTTTGAATACCTGAACGTTAGCAACCAGAGATGGCATAGCAGAGCTAAGCTTCGGGAGGCCAGACAGCATTAGAGGGGAAGGTTTCCTCTTCCTCTCAGCACAGTGGGAACTAGTTAAATGATACACAGAGGGCAATGGCACGTCCCACCTAATTCAGAGCTCACGATTCTTTCTCGAAAGGCTGCGAAGAATGGATTCTGGTGGAGAGGAAGGAGAAGNAGTTAGACTGTGATAACAGTGTTTCCACACTGTGGGGGAGACAGAATCTAAAGGGACTCAACTGGTTGGGAGACATAAAGGAGAGGGGAGTTACAGATTTGGAGTGGGGAATCAGAAGTTTGAGAACTATCTTTGTTCAGCAAATCAACAGAGAAGGTAAAGAATTAGCTGGGAAAAGTGGCTTAAACCTGTCATTAGGAAGATGTTGCCATGAGTTGGAGTTCAAGACCAGCCTANGCTACATAGTGAACCCCCACCTCAAAAATCCAAAAATAAGTTCGCAGTCAGTACTCGAGTTATTGCCCAGCCCACTGCCCTCTTGAAGAAATATCCCCAATAAGCCCAACTAAACAAACAAATAAACAAATCCCTCCAGGACTTAGGGCAGTACCTGGAGAAGTTCAGATTAGAAATTTGAAGGATGGGTCAGACTAGTTGCTGCTCATGTCTTGTCATCCCAGCATTTACGAGGCTAAGGCAGGGCAATTATGACTTCAAGGCCAACCTGGGATGTAGCATGAGACCTATTTTAAAAATAAAATGAAAACTCAAATACATAAACCAGAAATATGTATTTCATATTCATTTACTTCCAGATATGGCTTCATCCCTTCTGTACATTCTCTTTTCCCATCACAAGGCCTGCTCTGAATGACCCCATTAATAAACTCCAGAGTGTCCAGGCAAAACCCCACCCAGGTTTGCAGTTAATAACACTTTCAGCAGCTCAGCTGGAAAGATAGACAACCAGAGCCTTTTGCAAAATGAAGACCGGGTCTGGCAGCCTATCCAGTTCTATTACTTCCTGCCAACAGACTGAAGGACAGGTTTGGCAGGCTGGATTATTTCCCAGGTAATCAATCTAATCTGCTATTGTTTGACTTCCGAGCCTCACCAAATGCAAGCCTCTCATTTCACCATCATTCCCCATTGCAAAGAAGTTACTCCCAACTTCTAACCCACATTAACGATCTTGTCCTTCATCAATATCAAGCAAAGTATACACTGAAAGACATAGTCTGGGCAGTCAGGGGTGCTCTTTGGAGAGGGATGCTTCTTCCTAGGCATTGAGGTCTCACAAAGCATGCCCTGGTGGAAGACCACTGACCCTGGCCTGGAGAAATTCTCTGCAGTCACCAGCAGAGATGACAGCCCCAGCAGGTCAGGAGGAACAAAGACTAGCTCAGGGGCATTTCCTGTCCTCTATGGCTGCCTACTAACAGCAGAGCACATGGCCACAGTTCCGTGACCCTTCCTTGCTGGTGTATTCTGGCTCTACATCCGCCAGCCAGGTAGATCATTCTCACAAATGAACAAACGCATCATGGGCTTGAGAATAAGAAACAGGGTGGTGGAGATCAGTAC
Organism: Neotoma lepida; assembly: GCA_001675575.1. Classification (NCBI taxonomy): domain Eukaryota; kingdom Metazoa; phylum Chordata; class Mammalia; order Rodentia; family Cricetidae; genus Neotoma; species Neotoma lepida. Next base: position 99,162 of record LZPO01017531.1, on the reverse strand, counting down.
AACTGGGAGACTGTGAGTGGGAAGCCCACAAGGAAAAAAGAGCAATAGAAGCTTTATTGCAAATTTGCCTTTTTAAATAAAAAAAAAATGTAGTGGCTGGAGAGATGGCTCGGTGGTTAAGAGCACTGGCTGCTTTTGCAGAGGACCTGGGTTTGATTCCCAGGACCCACTTGGAGGCTCATATCCCTAGGGGATCCAACACTCTCTTCTGTCCCCCATGGGCACTGCATGCACATGGGGCTCAGACACATGCAGACTGGTGATACACGCAGACACTGACATGCACTAAATACATGAATAAGTAAAAAAGTAAACAATTTTAAAGTAAATACATTTTAAAATGTAGACATTANGTTAAAATATTTTTCCTGCTAATATCTGTAGAGCCGTTGCATTATCATANTGCCATTGTAAAGTCTGAGGACTCTGCAATGATAAATTACTGTGCTGTTCACGGTGACTTTCCAAAGAGAACCACCTGAAATTACACAGAGAGGGTAATTATAATTGTGACGAACTTAATCTACCACAAAGCAAAGACGAAGAAAGGAGATGCACCAACTTGTTAATGACTAATGCTGTTGTTTCAACAGAAATAATATATTTTCCATGTCAAACTGTTACNTATTTAAAATTATTTTCCTAGTAAATTCCCACTGTAAGACACATTCTTTGTTTTACTTTACATTGAATGAAATGTAAACATCTCTGATTGGCTGTCTACAACCATGTTAAGGAAATTAATATAACTTAAATCACCNTCTAGAAATGGTTGTCCATAGGGCCAGCGAGACGGCTAAGCAGGTAAAGGCGCTTACCACACAAGCCTGCCGACAGCAGCTTGTTCCTCTAATGTTTGTCACNGTGTGAGGATAGAAATAACTCCATACCATCGTCNTTTTACCTTCACACAGCTCATGGCATGCGAGCTACACACACAAAGTAACAAATCGGGCCAGCAAGATGGCTCAGTTGGAAGAGACACTTGTCACCAAACCTGATGGCTTGAATTCAATCCGGGGACCTACATGGTAGAAGGATAGGGCCAACTCCCTTCTGCAGGTTGTCCTCTGACCTCATCTATGAGTGAGCTGTGGCACTCCACCCCCACACAAGCATGAACACACACACACAGAGAAAGAGAGAGAGAGAGAGATGGAGGGATAAAAAAAGCAAATCTTTTAAAAATTAGTAATAATAGATNACTTTAAAATTGTCAACAAATTTAGCAACATTACTACCTACGAAATAGAGGGTTTAATTTGATTTTGTGAATTAAACTGACACAGGCCTAAAATATCTGAACGTTTAGCCAGAAATGAGGATTGCTTTTTTTTCCTACTTTTTATTCAGAGATGGTTAGACTCACGTGTGGTTATCGGAAACAATAAAGTGATTCCATACATCCTTCTTCATCCAGCTTCATGGACACATCATGCCCAGCTCCAGTGAAATCACAAGAAACCCACAGTACTTACTTAGATCTCACTAGTTCGTTCTGCATTCGTGTGTGAATTTAGTTCTATGAAATNTTATTCCCTGCATAGACCTGTGGAACTTCCATGGCAGTCAAGAGTCAGGCGGCTCCATCACTGTGGAGCCTAAGCCATGGCCATCTTTCCTGTCCTACAGCCTGGCATTGGTGGCCATCTTTTGATCCAATGAACAGTTATTATTCTGCAATGTGCAAGTCAGTCTACCAAGCACAGTGATTGACAGTCAGATGAGCAGTATAACCTGTCACATAAGAGTTCAGGAAGGAACCTGACTGACTGGGTTCCAATCTTTATTGGCCACTGTGACTTTGGGAAAGTATTGAAGCTCATCACAACACAGTATGTTCTTCAATAACATGGAGCTAATAATAGAACTGTAAAAAATATGAGAGTGAGTTGACTTTCTTTTAAGCAAGTGGAAACATCTGACATATAATGAATAGATGGATGTTACCATCTAAGAGCTCAATCCTNTGGAGGGTGGGCAAAATTCTAATTCGGTCAGCCTGTGTTAAATAATGCTATGTAAATATAAACACAGCATAATTCAAGGACAGCACAAAGGAATAAANGCCAGCTGAGTCAGGCTCCACNGAAAACAGAATATTTGTGCTGGGCTTTGAAGTANGAGTAAGACTTTGACTGAAATAGAAGGGAAGGAAAGATGTTCCGGGCTGATAACTGGCTTTTCTGTGTCCTGAGGCATGAGAGGGCATAGGCCATTCTAAAGATTGAAATGCAACAACAAAGGCTCCCAGGAGACCTGAGGGACAGAGGGAGCCAAGCGCTGGTGANGGCTGGAACAAGACTTTGGAGCTGTCTTGCAGACAGCACTGTAATTGGCACCCCAGCTTTGCAACCCCGGAGAAACCTAGAAGAGAATAGGAGAAAAGTGCCTCCCAAATGGGCCCGAGATAATAGGGTAGATGGAAAAGGATTTTCTAAATTAAAAATCCCATTCAGTGGAGATCGGTTACAAACAAGAGCGGCTGCATGTCACACACAGTCCNTGTTCTTATCACAAGCATCCAATCTGGAGCATGCTAAGCAAAGGAANGAAGCTTTACTGTGTGGATTCACACACCCCGATCTGATCTGGCCCTGCCAGGGCAGTTCCCACTTCACCCAGGTGTCCCCAATCCCTTCCACCAGCTGCTCAAACCATCCTATGCTGGGTTCCCAAAGGAAGCCTCTGGCTGGAGGCTGGGTGCTTCACCCCCCTCCACCACATCCCACCCTCGTCACCCACAGTGGCCTCTTTGGGTCACCTGACTATTTGCCTTCTTCTGGCTCTGAAGTGGTGACCTCTGACCCTGGGCCTGCCTCAGCCTTTCTCAGTTTTCCTGCTTCTCTCCAAAGAGCTTCTTTGTTTTTTTCTCTGGGGCCCTGGCCTCCCATGTTTGCTGAGACTCTGGTCTCACTATCCAAGGCCTGTAGAAGTCTCGAGCTGTCCTTCACAACTTCCTCCTGCTTCTCTGGTCTCAGGTCTCGAAGTGACCTTGGGTGTGGCACAAAGAACAACAACTGCTTTGAAGAACATGTTCTGCCATCAATCATTTGTGGTTCTCATTAGATAAAAAGAAAGGGGATATGGACAAAGAGAGCTTATTTCACTCACTACCCCAGTCATAAAATTAGCTCTACACAGACTGGGGGGGGGGGATTTTCTAGTAGCAGCTGACAAATTCCATTTGCTCTTTCATGGTTAGATCCACGAGAAAAAGAAAAAGACATTGTAAAATGGCCCTTGCTTGGTGGATGGTAGTGATGGTTTATGGTTTGGCTCTGAAAACTAAGAAACCAAATAATAAAAACTTGCCTTTAGTGATGGTTTATGGTTTGGCTCTGAAAACTAAGAAACCAAATAATAAAAACTTGCCTTTTCCTCCAAACAGAGTTGAGTATATCAAATAGTCAGAAATTATGAAGATGACATGTAGCCAAGCAAGACTTGAAAATAAAACACCCTCAAGAAGCCCTAAAACAACCTCTTGCCGTCTCCCGTGTAATAGAGATGTCTTTCTTGTCTGGGAAGGGTGTTAACTGCCATGACATAACCCTCTTCACTTCAAGTTGTTCCAACAGAGGTAGGGCTTAATGGTTCCTATTGTCAACGCTGTACATTCCCAACAAGCAGGTCATGTTGTACATCCTACACAAAATCCACTTGTAGCCATCAAGTACAAGCCATTTGTGATGTAAATAAAGAAAACATTGAACAGTGTCATTTGGAGGGAAAGAAGTCACAATAAACCCAGATGATCAAGAGCAAGAGGAAAAAAAAAGAAAGATGAACTTTTTCTAGTCTTATATTCCAACCCCAACTAATCCAATTATATGTTTGGAAAAGTAACAAACTTTTTTTAATCCCTCAAGTCCCTACCCAAAACCTTTTACATAATTAGGCCTTGTATCATTCANAGTTAGGCATATTCACAGTGTTTTTCTTACCTTCACCCTGATAGGGGACAGCCTGTGAGAAAAAGACAAAAACAGAAGCAAGGCCTCAGAAGGTGGACATTTTTTTTTTAATGTGATAGTTTAATCTGTTTAAGAAATTGTATCCTGCTTCTCACTGCAAGGAGATACCCTAGGGTAGGAAGAAAGGTCATTTCCTTTCTCTTTATGGGCCACCATCCNCTACAGCCTCCACATCCGTTCTCCAGAAGTGTGTTTTTGTTTTGCTCTGCAGTTCTGAGAAACAACCCTAGGGCCTTGAACATGCTAAACACCACACCACTGAGCTGTACCCTTAGCCCTTTCCAGGGAAGATTTTAATTGACTTTTCTTTTCAAAAGTCTGAGTATCTCAAACTGTGAAGCATAGTAAATCCCCCAAGAGTCTTGTTAAAGTACCATGTTTGGGGTCNCTCCTNGGATTTAGTAATAATTAAGATTTCAGGGGATTGGACCTGCAGCACATTTTAAACAAATTNCTTAAGAAATNCTGGTTTATAGCTGAGTTNCAGAATATTTAAAACATCAGATCAAAGTGCTCTGGACACNGGTTATGGGGCATAGAGGGCCAGCCTCTGAAAGGCCNCTTACCTCAAGGTAGAGGGCTTGATTGCTATGNGGATTTTTAGGCAGGCCCTAACATGGTAAGTCACGCAGCTAACAGCACAGTGGTCAGCACTTCTAAGAAGTGGTTCCTGGTCCAAGACAGACTCTGTNGCTTGGGGTTCCCTAGTCTGTCCCCTACTCAGCGGATAGTGACCNTGTAGTATTGGCATGACCCATTCCACTGAACTAATGTTTTAATGTGTGTCTTCCACAAAGCTTCTGTGGGCAAGGCAAATCATTTTCCCCACAGTCCCTGGCACACAGTCATTGTCCTTTAAATATATACTCAAGAAAACCACAGTATTCCAGCTACAACCAGGTCACTACCAAATAATCCCAATTTTTCCTATAGACAACCCCTTCACTGCTCCGATTCCTTGCTTGCCTGATGTAGAATGCTGCAGATGTTCTAGCATAGAAACTGGGTATTGTGTCTAAACTTCTCCTGGGACAGGGTGTCAGTTTTATGGGGGCATAGGAGTGAATGGCAGAGGCTTAAAGTTCTGATTATATTACTAAGAAGTTAGTTTGCATTTTAATCTTTTTAATTTTATCTCTCTCTCTCTCTCTCTCTCTCTCTGTGTGTGTGTGTGTGTGTGTGTACTCATGCGCACCACCCCAGAACTTATGGAGGTGAGAGGACAACTCTCTGACAACCTTTCACTGGGGACTGAACACAGATTATCAGGTTTGTGAAACAAGGGCTTCTAGCCACTGAGTCATCTTACTGGCCCGTAGTTAATTTACATCTTTATGTTTCAGAAGGAACTAAGAGTCCCACAGCCTCTAGGAGTCCACGGGTGGGTAGAGGAAGCTTCTCAAAGATGATTTTAAACCACAGAAAAATGTCCTGGTGGCAGATTGTTTAATACAGCAGAAATCGCCTCGTGTCCAGGAGCTCAGAAATGCTAAAATCAGAACACCTGAGCTCTGGTCCGGAGGCGCTCTTTCTCCCCCAGCTCGCAGCAGCTGGTTCAATCTGGCCAGCACGTACGTTCCTCACCCCCTCCCAACCCATAGTAGAAGTAAGAAGCAATAAGAGTTTCATAATTTTGATTTTTTTCTCCCTAAGAGAAATAAGAAACATTCTATGAACCAAGAGTCTTCCTTTCTTGCTTAGATTAGAAAACTAATATTAAATGAGTAAGCCTAATAAGAAAACCTGGGCTAGCTTGAACCTCGTGTACTCGCAACGTTGTGAGGGGGTGGGGGAGTGGGGGAGTGGGGGGGAGGTCCAAGAGGTGTAATTTCCTTCAGGCCTGGGGTGCTTTCAGCTCCGTTCCTGCCATTTGCCCCTGGATCTGTAAGGATGCTCAAGTCAGTTCGGACTTTGAGACGCACAAATCCTTGAAGCAGGCAGGAGATAGGGCATCTTCATATTCGGGGACTGTCTTCATGAGTGGTTGCAGAAGTCTCCTTACCCAAGGGTCAAGACGTAACCACAATCCTGACCATTCAATATGTGCTGAGCCTGGGAACCTCACCTTCAAAGACACCCCAGCAGCTCCGCGATCCTGCTGCTGCTCTGTTCCTGCCCCAACTTTAGGGAGGTCCCCTTGGGGCTGCATAGAGGCGCTCAGGAAACTGCAGGATGGATCTCCCAGCCCCCCCACTACCCCAGGTGTGCCGTGCCTCGCCCTGGGGGTGGAGTTGGGGGCGCAAGCTCCTGCTGTGCTCGCCCAGGCCTGTGCAGACTCCACACACCTGGCCACCCCACGGACTTCATTAAGGCTGCGCCTGTGGCACCAGGGCGGGCTGAGGAGTGGTAGTCTGGGCCATGGAACCCACCGAGAAGCTCTGCAGGAAAACGCGGGGTGAGCACGCATGGGGGCNACCTTGGTGAGGGCTTGCTGAGCCCACGAGGTCTGCTGGCCACTCTGCCAACCTTAAGAGGCTGCTTAGGTCTGTGGGTGGTAGCGGGAAAGGGAGGCGAACTCACCACATCCTTCTATTTAGGGATCTCATNCCTGACATGCTAGGGATGAAGCTGGTCTAAGTCTCCAGCACTGCTCTAGTCTAGGTTCTGCGGCCCTTCACCTTTCTCTGTACAGTACATCAGTCCAACAAGGTTCAAGTTGTTGAGTGTCTACTCTGTACCATGTTTATTAGTGTGCGACAAGCCCTCCCAAACTGTTGTAAAGCTCCTTTTGTCCCAGTGTCCCTTGGTCCACCTTTATCCCCTCAGCCACGGGCTGCACCCCCTCTCTACCTCTGGGAAGTGGTTCCATTGTGTATTTAGAATCCGCTGGAAGAGGCTTCTGAGCCAGCGCTTGCCCCCTAGCTTTATATATTGTTAGAAAGCTATTTGTTAGAGACATCAGAAGCTTTAGTCGCCATTCATTTACACATTTTCTGGTTTCATTCTTTTGTTATGAATATTTGCAGAAAAGAAGGGAAGTATTTGGGATCCTGGGAAAAGTTCCAGGTGGTGGCTGAGGGTTAGCCTGTGCTCCTGTACCCCAACCCTGTGTGATCTTGGGTGGATTATTCCTCAAGCTTATCCCCATTTCTTCACTTGAGGGGAAAATGCCTGCCTCATGGGGACCCAATGAGTACTGTGCTCTTGTTAGCACCATGGCAAGCCCCACCTGTAAGGGGACTCAGAGTTGGAGCAGGGGTGTTTGAGTTTTACCACTGTGTAAAGAGAGTTTTTCTTCCCGATGGGCGCTTTTCCTCACCTGTAGAACACTTGAACTGGGTGGAAGGGGGGAGGGGAAGGGAGCCCAGAGCACGTGGGTTGGGTAGGGAAGATAAAGGCATCTTTCCTGTGATTCCCTCTGATGTCCTTGAGCCTGTTCTGTGGAAGCCCAGGGAGCCTGATTTGTCTCCTCAGCAGGCCACAGAACCTAGCTTCCTGGGGGAAGAGAGGCTAGTCTGAGGAAAGCCAGAGTAATAGGCCTGTTTTTTCTCTTCCTACTCAGCCCTCCCCCAACAGCTGTTTATTAGAAAGATCAAATCTGGTGCCTGTCCCCTGAACTTGCACCTCTGATGTCTAGGGAAAAAAATAAGAAAATGTACTATTACATTAAGAGCCCTCAGGGTTGCAATACTCGTTTACATTTTCCAAAGCAGTTGGTGCACCTAATCCGGTGGTTCTCACCCTGTGGGTTGCAACCACTTGGGAGATTGAATGACCCTTTCACAGGGGTCCCAGTCNTCTGAGACCAATTGGAAAACACAGGTACTTTTATTATGATTCATAACAGTAGCAAAATTACAGTTATGCAGTAGCAATGAAAATAATTTTATGGTTGGGAGTCACATCTGTATTAAAAGGTTGCAGCATTAGAAAGGTTGAGAACCTAACTAATCCATCCTCCTGAGTGTCCAGTTAGGAAGGTATGCCAGGCACTCGGGCCTTATTAGGTAGACAGGCAAAGCAAAGCTTAGGTTCTAACCACAGATCAGCTGCAGGAAGGAAGAGGCTCTGCCACCTGGTACCAGGGGCTGCTGCTCTCCACAGGCCAGGAAGCTGGAGGCAAGCCCAGGACTGCTGGGCTGGAGTCAGAGGGACCACTGAAGGTTTCTGCCCCACCTACTGAAGATGCCCATGGCAAGCAGTCCTCCTTTCCCAGGGCTGGCTCAGGAAAGAGACCACTGTCAAAGACCTCTGGAGAGTTAATGGTTGCTGACACCTGCAGAGTATGCCCCTACAAAGACCCAACAGCAGCTGCATGTAGTCCCCAAGCCCAGGATGAAGTTTCTTCTCTTCTAGAGACAGAGGTAAAGACAGTGAAGCCATCCATTTCTGCAGTCCCTGGTAAGCACGGGAAGCCTAACACCGTGGATTTGGCATTAATGTCATCTTGAAGATGTGCTATACACAAACCTATGCTTTCTGAACCAGGCCTAGCCCGAAGTCTCCTCAATTCATTGGCCAAGAACAGTCAAGGGGAGGACCTGAAGAAGGAGTCCCTAGAAGTGACCTGTCAATTTCGGAAAAAGACGCGAACGCTGTACCGCTCAGGTTAGTCCTGAAAGGTGGAGAAAACTGTAGATCTGTGCAAAGAATGTGGCCCCAGGAGAGGTTGGGGTGTGGCTAGTTACTTTGTCCCGCATGTTTCTCTTTGTCCGTGGCAGTGCCAACATCTCTGACCCCTGAAGGGAAGGCCAGGCAGGCTGTCTTGTCTTGTTAGACCTGGATAGAAAAATCACAAGTACATCTATCACACTATGCATGAGAGGAGCACGGCTCGAGCGTTGGCACCAATGACCATATCTGCTATGGGTGCCCAATGGGCATCTCCTTTTCTTCTCTCCTGCTGTGGTGTGTCTGACCTCCCCCGTAAGTGTCTTCTTTCTACAGACCAGCTAGAGGAGCTGGAACGGCTATTCCAGGAAGACCACTATCCAGACAGTGACAAGCGCCGGGAGATTGCCCAGATGGTGGGGGTCACCTCCCAACGCATCATGGTAAAGGGGGCTGGCTAATTGGTCAGTGGGGTGATAAGGAAGCTGCTGGTCAGAACCATCAGGGAGAGGGCATGTGCTCAGTCTCAGCTGGGTTAGAGACCAAAGGTCGTCTCAGATGCAGGGGTGTCCCAGCTGTTCCATGGGCCACAGCTTTAACCAATTAAAGGAGNAAAGAAGAATGCCACAGATCTTTTTATATTTCCAAGTTAAGAAGCAGCTGACACCCAGTAAAGTGTCTTCCACAGTGGCACCTAAAACTTTGTCTCTGCCAGCATTCTCAAGTTCAGGTCCCCTTCCCTCTGTTTCTAGGTGTGGTTTCAGAACCGTAGGGCAAAGTGGCGAAAAGTGGAGAAACTGAGTGAGAAGGAAAATAAGGATGGTCCTGCAGCCCCCAGTGAGGACAGCAGTCAAAGCAGGTGAGAACAGCTCCTGGTCTTGGGTTGTCCACACCAAGCAGAAACAGAGTCCACACAGGAGTCCTGGAGGGTCTTGAAGGAGAATGTTGGAAGCTGGGTATAAGTGCTTGGGGGTATTGACTAATCCTTCATGGGATTTGGGCTGGGCTGCAGTCAAGGAGTTGCTGGTGCCTTTAAGCNGCCCTTTCCTAGCACCGAATCTGAGTTCCAAATTCGGTGGCCATAGAGCTACAGTCTTCCTTCGCTCTGGCTGCAGGTCTGCACCTGAGCTCCCAGCTCCTATGCCTACAGACCTAGAACCTGGCCCTGTTCCTCCAGAGCACATTTTGGATGCCTTTCCAGGTGAGCTACCACTTTCAGAAAGTTTGTGGGCGGGGCGGGGATGAGAAAGAAGACAACTGGAACAGGAAGTCCTTGCTCCATAGAGGTTAGCAGTGGGGACAGCTCTCCAGAGTTCTATGCCAGGGATCCCCAGGCATTGCACCATCTGCCATCCAGCAGTGCCCTAGCTGCCTCCCAGTCCTCACCTTCTTATGCTGAGATCCCCTATTTGTCATATTTTCCTAGAGCCCCCCATGCTGCTGACTTCTGACCAGACTCTGACCCCCTCTCAGCAAAGTGAGGGTGCTCAGAGGGTAGCAGAGACCTCTCCACTCTTAAGCCCCCCACCTCTTCAAAGGACAAACCTTCCTCTTCCTCTTGGTCCTATCCAAACTCCTCAAGTGATGCCTCCACTGAGGGATGTTCCTGGAAGTGACAGCATACACAAGGACAGCCCCTGTGGGCTGTCTCTTATACACATCTAGATGTGTATAAGAGACAGGGATAGTGGGGAGAGGGAAAGGGCTGGGTGGGTTAAAGTGGCGTAAAGTGGAGTAAAAAGGTGGGGGGGGGTTGAGGAGGGATGATCCAGTATTTTGTAGCAATAGAAGAGAAACAAGGGGAAGCAGTGAGCAGGGGGTTGGGGAACGCGGGGGAAGATGAGGCAGAAGTGATGTCCAAGGTTTGATGTTGTCACAGAGATGGAGAAGGTATTAAGAGGGAACAAGGTCACTGTTATACCTCACTAAATACTCCTCTGTCCTCCATAGTATCTCCTCACCACCCTCAAATTTGGAAGACCTGGGGCCTCAGTACTACCAAGGAAGCAGCCAGTTGGGTTCATTCCAGTTCTCCCAGGCTCCACAGACCCCTCTTTTCCCACCGTTTCAGTCCCAGTTTCCTTATGTGCCCCCCTTCCCTTTGCCCATCCCAAGCTTCCTCCCACCGGAAGACTCTCTTTTTTCATTTTCTTTTGGCCTTGGCGGGGACACATCACAGGATTATTGCCCAGGACCCCCACCTGGTCAGATATTGCTACAACCACATGCTGGATATATGGGTGAGTTGGGGCTGGAAAGGAAGGTTCCCCACCCCCTTTTGTTAGAAGGTGAGGAGGACAGAGCACCTCCTTATCTGGAAGGCAGAATGAGGCAGGTCATGGGTGGCGAGCAAAGCTCTTGCTTGCCCCTACTTGTAGCTATTCTGAAACTTTTGTGGCCCTGACATCAGAGCACTAGATTCATATTGCTGAAGGATTTGGTGACCGTTAGAAATAATGAACAAAAGGACCTGGTACAGAATTGGTAGCAGATATTATGCCTAACTACCTAGACTTCCGAAACCCCAAAGCCCTCCATCTCATGAATGAGAGGGGAATGAAAGAGATGTCCAGGTGGTTCTGGGGCTCCTTGGTATCTATATGGGCCAGCGCTTGGCCTTGACCCATGGTCTACTAAATCACAGGACCTAGAGTCCAGGAGCCTGTCTGATCCAGGAGAGACTGGTATTAATGTTTCTCTCAGGCTGCACTAGGGACCTAAGCCATGGGTCCTGAGGAAGGAGAAAGAGACTCATACAATTTAGTACTGTTCGATGCTCTTAGTCCTGTCCAATAATTCCCATGTTCTTTGACTCCACAGGTCCAGGACCCTGGAGTGGCCATTGTTTGCCAGAACCACCCTTCCCCAGCCCACTCTGCCCACAGACTCTGGGGCACCCCCTGGGGGTAGAGGGCTACTTTCCAGACCTGCTTCCGGCTCCATGTGCTCAGACTATGAGCAAACAGCCTTCCTTAGGACTCAATGGGCTTCCTGAAGGCACTAGACCAGAGACAGGGTCCTCACTAAGCAAAATGCCAGAGGAGCAGACTGCCTCTTCCCTTGAGCAGCCCACACCAGAGGAGGTGAGAGACAAAACTAAGAATAGCTATGCCACTGGAACTAAAGAGTAAAGAGTAGGTCCTTGTCAGGGGGCTGTGGGGACGAGCAGGATTGAGGCACTCATNCAAAAGAACAGGATTGAAAGATTTGAAAGGCTATGGACTATCCTGGGATGGGAGTCCAGGATCTTCCCACCCTGGGCTTTAAGAAGGAAGAGAGCTGGCATCATTTTCCCCTTTACTGCTTAGGAGTTCTGAAGAGAATCGGGCTACGCTACTTGTAAATGTTACATCAGTTTCTGTGGTTTTAGTTGCTTCCTAGACATTGAGTTCGTGTCCATTGTATGAAATAAAGCAGTAACTATTGGGTTTTTTCTGTGAATGAAGAGCTGTGTTTCTGACTACTTGTCTGGGTGTTTGTTAGATGTAACCCTCAAGGGAGGTTCCCACTGGGTATCTCCATATGGAGCTGGGCATTTTCATGGGCCCATTTCTCCACTACAGGAGGATTTGTGGGCACCNTATGTTTTTCCTTTAGTTCTGCCACTAAAATAGTCTATTCTCAAACCCAGAACTGGAAGTGAGTCTGGACCTGTCTCTCAAATTTGGGCCTTGTAGGAATAGTATCATGAGAGAAATGTGAGTGGCATGGAATCTATTGGATGTGGCATGAAGCTATATGAATCTGTTACTGTGAATCCTAACTTATTTTTCCTAAAATTATTTTTTGGTGAAGGGTGGGGATAATAGGAAGAAAGAATGAGGTGTAGTGGATACCCAAAAAAGTATAGCAAGTAGGTAGTGCTTCCCTGCTTAGGATAATATCATAGTACTTCTAATTTCTGATAGCACAGACATCACAGGGTTAGGATAAAGGTTCCAAGGGTCTTTCTGTCTCCTATGCCATAGCTGGGAAAGGAACCAAAAGAATGTGACTAAGTACCTGGAGAGAATACCTATGCTAAAATAACTACCATTTCTTACCTAGCCACAGACTGAAGTTTTGCAGGTTTATTTATTTATGGCTACTNTTTGTGGTTGTGAGGTAATCTAGGCAGCTANGGAAATGGTTTGAGGTATGAGAAGTGGAGGGAAAATAGCAGGTTGACAAAAGAAAGATCTTTTCTCAATGACTAGACAATGTGTCAAGAGCTCAGGNGGGACAGAGCATGAGAACATGCCATATGTGCATGCCTGCCCTCCAGCCCATTGCAGACAAACTCCAAATCGACACAAAGCCTAAACACTTCTTTTCTCATATGGTGGCTACCCAAACTGGACCAGTGACAAATTCCACACTGAAGGAAGAAATATTAGATATACTGGCTCTGTGTGTGAGCTCTTGCTTTAGTATAGAGATAAGATGGTGGATGAACAGTCAGTTTATATGGGAAGGNAAAGGGCAGTGGAGATGCAAGAGAGATGGATCCAAATGGGACCAGAAAGTAGAGACTGTAGGAAATAACAAAACATGGACTGAGGGATTTCATCCCGTGACTGTTCTCTTCTCGCCTCAGAGAAGTTTTATCAAAGAAGAAAAGTAAAGCCCAGATAGGGAAACAGTAAGGTGAAGGGACCCGAAGGTCCAAGGTAAGAAAGAGAATAGATCATGAGACCAAGAGAAAATAGTTGGGAAGAGCAGCGCGATTCCACATGAAAAGAAGCTGAAAAGATGCAGAGAAAGCTGGGGGTTTGTGACTTGAAAGGAGGAAATGGAGAAAGCAGTTCTTAAGACCAGTATTGTCACACAGGAGGAGGCTTCAAGGAGTTACAGGATGAGTTAGGGAGACGAGTGCAGGTTTGTCTCTCAGAGGATGCAGAAAACCACCAGAGAAAATGCANATGAAGGGGAGAAATGAACAAACAAGGACAGTTTGACTTGGATGTGGTAGGAAAGTATATGAAAAGTATGAAACCGTGAGGAAAGGATGCATGTGGATACTGGTTAAGTGAGTAGAAAAAAGGGACGAGAAGGGGAGGGGAGAGAAGGAATTCAGGGGGAGTAGGTGAAAGGGCATGAGGATAATGAAGTCAAGAGAAGGTGCCAAGGAACTGTGGGGGAGGGGTAACANGCAGGGAGAAGAGGGAGGCTCTGGGCTGTAAGGAGCATCGTGAAATCTGTGGCCAAATGGAGACAGATGGTCAAGTCTGCAGTGTGGGAGGCAGGCTATGTAACGCACCCAAGGAAGAAGCAGGTGGATCTAATAACAGAGGAAAGGATTGCTGTGGCTGGAGCAGATGGGAGAGAGCATCCCTGAAACAGNCGGGGCATTTCCAACGGGAACCAAAGTGCAGGTGATTTGAATGATACTCAGAGAAGGCAGGGACAGTTAACNAGGGTCAAAACTATTGTAGCAAGAGTTAGGGATGGGCAGGGGAGACATGGAAAGGAGCATTTGTCTATATCAGCAGCAGAACTAGAACAATCCAGGGGTAGGGAAGCNCCAGTGATTATGTTAAGATTGTTTGTATTTGCTGTTCTTNTGGACTGAGTGGCTATTGCATTAAAACACCGATATTCGGAAAGCTTTTAGGGAGGTGACTGATACCCACAAAGCACATGACAGATTTTAGTCTTGGATCCCCNTTTCCAAGTGTTTTCAGCTATGACTCAACTTCCCTGCAAGTTGGAGCTATATTTAGCATCCAACTCTGGTAGCCTATAATACTTCCTAAATTAAGATTTGCTATCATTATTCAATAAATTAAAAAAAAACCCTCTCATAATGGATTGTTTATATATCCACCAAAATAGTTCTTGGTTCAGTGGCTATAAGAACCACCAAGGAGCACTATTTGGAAGTGGAAAAAAAAAAATCTTTGTTACACAATCACCTTCTCCATTGATCTTTGAGGTAGCCCTTCAAATTCACAGCTATCGATTCAATCATCTGCAATCCAATAATATTTGGAAGAAAATTGCATCTGTACTAAGCATGCNTAGATATTTTCTTGTCATTTAGTATAACTATTTACATTGTTTGGGGTATTATAAATAATCTAGAGAGAAGTCATAGTGTATGAGAGAATATGTAGAATATGTGACATTGCAGCTGAGGGACTTGAACATCTGCAGATTTTTGCATCCAGGGGAATCCTAGAATTAATCCTACATGAATACAGATAGGGGTTTAAAGTCAAGTTTAAAAATCCAGCCTAGTGTTATAATTATCATNTCTTTGCCACTCAAGGCTCCCAGTACCAGTAGCAGTGCCCTTATTTAGGGATTCAAATGTATAGCCTGCAGTATTGAATGTCCTGTATTATGTGCACAAGGGAGCCTTTTAAAGGAGACATTACATAAATCTCTTAGGTTTACATTCAGTCTCATAAGGCCCATGAAACGGGCAACCTTGAAACAGATAATGAGAGGAAAACTGTTTCTTTCCATCAGATATCACATATTCAGTTGTTTTCAAAACTCAGACTCAGTAGAGACATAGTCTAATTAGCACTCTGGGTGTTTTCCTACAGCTTAGGACTGGTTTGGGGTCCTACCCCTCAATGATTGGTAGCACCCTGTATATGGCAAATGTGAGAGTGTGTGTGTGTG
>LZPO01017531.1:47483-62949 GCA_001675575.1 Neotoma lepida | reverse complement strand
CCAGCCTGGGCTACCGAGTGAGTTCCAGGAAAGGCGCCAAAGCTACACAGAGAAACCCTGTCTCGAAACCCCCCCCCAAAAAAAATAAATAAATAAAGATTCAACCTAGGAGCTGAAGAGCATGTGTGAGCCTCCATGTTTTCAAGAAACTTAAAGCTATATTTGTAGACATATGCAAATAACTCTGTGATATCATAGATATGTTAATTTACCACATCATAGTAACAATTCTANCAACAAAATAGACTGNGCTATACCTTATAACAAGGTGGTCAATACTTTAAACAAACACAATGATATTTATTTTTAGAGAAGAAACAAATAAGTTGAGCATTTCTGGAACTTTTATTAAACAAACAAACAGAAAAGAATAAGGAAATGAAGCCAGAGAGATAAGTAGGAATGAGGCACGAGGCCTGGTGGGTTATATAAACAATGCAGCACAATATGAGCTTAAAGAGATATGAAAGGAAATNTTCCAAGCACAAGAATTAACTGCGTAGTTTTTTATTTTTTGTTATTATTATTATTTTTAAATAAGAGCGTCTTTTAGCAAAGTGTGGAAAAGACTAGAAGAGGTAGGAGCAATGTTGGGAAAGGGTAACAGGTCTAGATGGGAGATGACGGCCTGCCGGTCACAGGCCTGGTAGAAGAAGAGACATAGACTGCTCTAAGCATCAAGCAGGCAGACTTGGAAGACTTTATTTGCTAGAAGTGGGGTGTATAGAGGAGGGGCCAAAGCCAACACCTTGCTTTTCAGTTGGGTAGTGGGTTGGATGATGGAATTGCTGATGAAGCCATGGTGCTCTGAAGCAGGAAATGACTTAGGGAGGAAGGTGACAAGCTCAATTTGAGGTCTGAGGAGAAATGGAAACGGAAAGAAAAAGGATATGTGGGAAAAGATACGTAAGAAAAGCTGTAGTTTAAAACGGAAACCAAGCACTTAAGAATGTGTGTGGAGGCTCCAGCAGAGGGCACAATGACCCATACATGACCAGGGGACTCCTTTTCCTTCTCAGCATGGAGCTTCAGTAAGGACACTTGGATGAAGAGAAAGACAGACATCCCTTGCTGATCACTGAGATAGCCAACCACACAGGGACTTTCTATCCAACCNCGAACCATGACACTGCACATTTATTCTCAACATAACATTCTAAGACCATAAGGCTTAAGGTGGCTCACTTAAGCTTCTGAAACTTAGGGTATTTGTTGTTGTTTTGTCCTTTTATATAGATATAGTAACCCCCCCCCTCACACACACACACTCAGAGAACATGATTGTTAAAAGGAATGGAATCTTTGGAGGAACTTTGCAGGCTCCCAAGATGTTAGTTCATGAACTGCACATGTATGTATGAGCAAGTGATGCAGAGGTCTCCCATCTCACAAAGTCAACAGGGATGAGGGCTGGAATCCAGACCCTTGTGACTTCCTAGCTTCCTGAAGACTCAGGGAGAGGGAGCTAGAGTTCATTTCATCTTCCCATTATTTGATGGAAAGAAATAAATACAGAACAGGTTAGNGATTTTCTCAACGCATGTGTTTTGAAACCTGCAGTGAAATTATACAGCTTGTCTGAGGTTATCCTGCTAGTACATGAAGCCAGGTTCATATCATCAAAATTCAAAATTCAAATAGTCCTATTTTCTGACTGATGATTCTGTAGTAACCATTTATTTTTTTTTCCCCAGTAACTCTTTTTATCTCTTTTACAAATGGGAAACAATAGCTCAGAGAGAGCAAGTGATTCGGCCAAAGTCAAGCCATATATATTAATGAAGGCTTCATGTCCAGATCATTTGTTGTAGAACCCAGTTACTCAGATATTACTCTATCCCACTGTGCCCTACTTTCTCCCTGGGAGAAAGGTTCTACCTCCTATTTCAGACAGATCTGAAAGCAGAAACTGCTTATGGAAAACTTACTAATGGTCACAGCTTAGAATCAGACAAGCATTGTCTCCTGCTGTCTTAATACTGGGTGTGATGAGCAAGCAGGGCTGTATTAAAGCCCAGTGAGGTCAAAGAACCAAAGGACAAGAAGTTGTCCTCTTCAAAGGGGTCAGCACAAGGACTGAGTGTGGGGCTTGTCTGAAATACTTGTAGAAGTGGAGGGGAGATTATAACTCATCATG
Organism: Neotoma lepida; assembly: GCA_001675575.1. Classification (NCBI taxonomy): domain Eukaryota; kingdom Metazoa; phylum Chordata; class Mammalia; order Rodentia; family Cricetidae; genus Neotoma; species Neotoma lepida. Next base: position 60,812 of record LZPO01017531.1, on the reverse strand, counting down.
AAGTCGCAGCAATGAAGTTACTTTCACATCCCTCCCAACAGATTCAGAGGTATGGTCACTCTGTAGGAGCCCAAGCCAGTACAGGTAGGAGTAGATGGCACATGCATGAATGTGGGAAGTGGGCTAAGTGCTCAAATTCTGAGGGCAGTTCATATTCTTCANCATGGCGGTGAGCAGTCACTGTGTATACAGGGGACTGTGGGGTGNGGACAGCCCGCTCTTGGTGGCAGAGGTGAGGAGGAGATAAAACATTACCAAATAGGACTTTGTTCCCCCCTCCTGTCCTCTGTCCTGCCCTGGGTGGTACCTCTTGCAGTTTTTGATCTTCGTGGGTCATGGAGAGCAGCACTGTGCTGTTGCGCACCACAGGGATTTCCTGCCAGAGGGAGCCACTGGAGGCCATGGAGAGGCGCTGTAGGTAGGAGTCTGATGACACCATTGCCTTTCGACGGTGCCGGGGGGAAGAGAGTCCAGGTGACTCAGCCAGGCTGTCCAGCCGCTGCTGGCTCTGAATCTCCTTGTTCAGAACAACATCACTGTACTCCTGATAAAGTAGCTGGGCTATGGGTGAGGATTCATGGGAGAAGGAGAAAATCCTGAGAAAATGAAGTGAGTGGAAGCCCACAGCCAGAAATTGCCATCTATGGTTGACCTCTGGCAACCCTTTTTCTCTGGACACCACCATTCTATTGCTGGCAGTCATGAGTCCCTGTCCCACTTTGGGCAGAAAGCACACCTGAGCCTACAGATCTGTTTCAAGGTACTCACAGGAGTTGATGAGCTTGGAGCAACGTCTTGAAAAGCCTCCTATGCCCTCCTTTGGTTTCTTCTCCCTGTGGAGTAGGCAGGCTTTGGAGTGCTTGCTGACCATGAGACAGAAGACCCCCAAGTGACTTTAGATGAAGAAATCTCTAATCTTCCAGACACAGGCTGGGATGTCAGGACCAAAGGAACGGTGGCTTCAATCTGTCCCAATCATTAATCTTTCCATTCAACCCCTCCCCCTTATCTCAAGGTCCAGAGAAGATCCTGAGGACTTGGGGAGAACTTATCAATTCAGTGCGGCAAGCCAAACAATAACNTCAGACATGGAAGGAGACTNGTTTCTAGCCATATGTCTGAGGAGGACAACAGACCCAGACACAGTAGGCAGAACTGGGTAGATCCAGACACTGCCCTTCCCGGCATTCCTAATACCTTTCTCTTCCTCTCCTTACTTTCTGAAGATAGAGGCACTAGGAATTCTGGGTCCCAGTATCCTTATCCACTGAAGTCCTACTAAGGGAATCCTAAGAATCATAAATGAAGGCTATAGAGATGAGTTTGTGAGGAGCCAGGGCAACTCACCGGAAAACAACAGAATCTGAAGAGCCAGGAGGTCTTCCGATGCTTGGATTTCTTAAATCTGAAAAGGGAAATGGGTGACATAACAGGGACATTTAGAGAAAGTGAAAGNATGAGCAGGAGTCACAGATGAGCAGAGGGAAGACAGTTCTACTAGAATCTGGAAGAGAAGACAACACTAAAGCCAGAGGTATTCTAGGAGTCTAGTACCCTGTGTCCCTGGCCCTCATTCAGGATAGAAGACTGATATCAGCTATGCCCCCAGCCTTCACACGAGATGGGAAGTGCACAAAGAAAGGGTGCCTTAAGTTCTTCAAGGCAGGGAGCAAGAAGGTGTAGCCATNGAGGGAGTCTGACAACTTCAGNAAGAGGTGAACTTCAGGGGAAGCCAGAGATGGAAANGTAGAAAGGGAGGAAGAACATTCTGATGGGCTCACGGGGTCATGAGGTTCTGAGTTGATGGTAAATGTGCAGGTGAGGGAAGCTACAGAGAGAGCAGCAGAGACCCCGGAGAATGGAAGAACTAGAGAAGAGCTGAGCCTAACGCAGATCTTTCTGCACTCTGCTTCCCACTCACCTGAAGAGCTCTCGGGCAACAGAGAAGGTCTCCGCAGGCCTTGCCGGTTCCAGCCCTTGTGCTTGTTGGATGCCTGTCCCACAGCCTGTTCACTGCCACTCTCTGTTCTCGCTAGGTCCTGCCTGTGGGGCCAGCTGGATGCCTTCTCCAGTTGTTGGTGGATGGGATTTTCTGACTGCCTTTTTGGTCCTAAAGCTGACCTCCGTGTGTCATTACATCCCTCCTGAGGGACTGATCTTCTAAATGATCCTCTCACTGGGGGCTCAGACTCTTCAGTGAGCTCCAACTCATCCTTACTAGTAGGTCTAGGAAGTTCCGGGATCCAGGGAGTGGTAGGGGAAGGCAGATTTAGAAGGTTTGTCATGTTGCTGAAAGCCAGGCCAGGGGANACTTCACTAACACTCCCACTGGTGGGAGCCAATGATTCTGTTGACCTGGCTGTGGCCGGGGGCCAGGAGGTCCGTCCNACAGAGAGNGTGGAGACTGTCCAGTCTTGGCCAATGGGTCTTGGTTTGGCTTGACCCCCTGATTGTGTAACTCCCCCTTGAATACTTCTGCTTCTCTCTCTGGATTTTGGGGGTAATGGGGGTGGTTCAGAGAGAGGGACTGGGGGTAGAGGCCTGTACATCTTTGGTATACTAGAGGAAGAGAGGGGAGAATGGCAGAGGTCAGGCACATCGGGAGTTGGTGGTAATGGTTTGTTGTATCTTAGCCTGGAGGAGATGGAGGTCTGAGTTTGGTGGGGGTTTTCTGGGGTGGATGGCAGAGGGCGGTGCTGCCTTGCCACAACAGAGTCAGGAANTAGGGGAAATGGGCCTTTAGGAGATCCATGTGGCCCAGGACTTAGGGCCAATGGAGGAGGATGACTATGTCGCTTCAGTGTGGGGGCTACTACATGAAGATGGCCATCTCTCTCCACTACAGAACTGTAGCTATGTCTCTTTTCTGGGGGAGGAGGGGGCAAGGCTTCATGTTTCCTCATATCAATGGAGACAGTAGATAGAGAAGAAACACTTCCAGGAGAACCTATGGCAAAGGCTGAGTTCTGTGGGGAGCCCCACAGTGGACTACCATGAGGCTCGCCCGGCCTCTCGGGATTTGAAGTGAATCCTTCGGAGTCCTGTCTCAAAGCAAAGAAAGCAGCAGAAGATTCTGAGAAGACGATGCCATCCCTACTTCTTCTGCCTCTTCGTGGGATCAGAGAGCCATAGATGGCAGGTTTGGGAGGCCTCTGTGGTAATTCCGAATGAGAGAAAGAAAAAGACTTTCCCACGGAGTCTGGAGTCTGTTCTGTCCTGTGAGAGCCTGGGAACGAGTTACTTCTTAGATGTTGGGTGGCTCCAGTGTAGCTGGTGAGAGGGCTATGAGGGTTGGCCTTGTCAGAGGTGGCACATGGGTCCTTGGGAGTTTTTGCAGGTAATGGAGGAGCCTCAACTGCCCCACAATGAGGTGGAGTGTCAGTTGAGACAGAGGCCTCTAGGGTGTCCTTCTGAGGAAGGACAACTGGAGAGCTAACAGGTGACAGGGTAGCAGTGATGGGGAAGACTTCAGTAGGAACGAAAGGAGCTAAATCCAGTGTCCTTGGAGGAATCATAGATACACTAGCAGAGACAACCTCAGTTCCCTGGATGGATACTGTCCCCTTCTTCAGCCTGAATCCTTCTTGCTGGCTGTTGTGAGTCCTATCATCAGGAGGTTCTTCAGTAGCAAAAGAGGCAGGTAGAGAAAGGGGTTGGTGAGAGCATTCTATTGGCTCCAGTGCAGGAGTCAGAGCTTGAAGGATCTGTTCCTTGGGAACAGGCTCCCTCTGAGCCCCAGGAATATCAGTCACAGAACAAGAGATGCCTGGAAACAATGTTCCTGAGGAGAGAGCCTCAGAAGCTATGAGATCCACTGGAGGACGATAGTTGTTGTCCTCCTCTGTTCTCCTTCCTTCCACTGCTGCCTGCCTACCCCCTTCCCCACTCCCTCGACCCCCCTCACATGAGTCTACAACCTCCTCCTGGTCCTCTACCTCCTCTTGGTCCTCCACCTCCTCTTGGTCCTCCACCTCCTCCTGGTCCTCTACCTCCTCTTGGTCCTCCACCTCCTCCTGGCCCTCAACTGGCATCATTTTTCCTGTTTCATCATGGTCTCCCTGCTTTCCACTTATATTCTCTGATTTCGCTACTAGCCGTCGATTGTCTGCATACTGAGAGTCTNCCCTCCTCTCTTCCACCTCTCTTAATTTCCTNTCCCTTCCCTCCTCTTCGGAATCTCTCTGACCCTGAACCCTCCTACCCCTGTCCTCTTGGCCCCACTCACTGTAATCCCAACCCTCCAATTCCCCACTGAACCCCTCACTTTCGCTCTGTCCTCCAAGCATTCTATGGTTTTGGACCTGTTCCTGTTCTTCCTCACTACCATTAACCTCCTCTCCCTCGTCTTCCTGCTCCCCTGGAAGCCCATCAGAACAAATGTCTTCCCTCAGAGTTCCTTCCTCCTGAATTTCTACATCCTGTCCTTCCTGCCCCTCCAGTCTCTGNGCCTCCTGAGGTTGGAGGAGGCCTTCTTGCCCTTGCTCCTCTTGTGTGTACGCCATCTGCAGCTGTTTCCACTGCCTTAGCTGCTCACTTCCATGGCCTTCAGACTGGTCAGTCTCATCAGGGTNCTTTTTGCAGGGAGGCCGAAATCCTCCAGGACTAGAGGGGTCCGGAGAGGTTCCTTCCTCCTCTTTTGCTTTGCTAAGTGTCAAAGCCATGAGTTCTGGCTGCAGTTCTAGCTCCACTCTGCTGTCTGGTTTGCTGGATTTGTCTAGCCATTCTTCCCGGACATCACAGGCCAAGAGCTCAGGGACAGCTATTGTTCTTGACAATCCGTCTTTAAGGCTCTGGGATACTGCTTCCAGCTGGTCTGGAGTGTCGCAGGCCTCAGCCACAAGGATTTCCTGGTTGGTCTCCACATCTGAAGAAACTTCCTTTAAGAAAAATCCCATACTATCAGGTGTGTGGTCACTCATGTCCCTTAACTCCTTTGGGCGGCCCATCAAGGGTTTGTGTCCATCTGCCCACTTGTAGGATGAGTCTTGGCCTTCTTGAGCTTCAGGCTCCAAGGCAGGGATCTGACTGCTCCTCATGATAGCTTCAGGGATAGCTTTAAATTCTTCTATGGCAGGGATGGGTGCATCTGCTCCATGTTCAGGCTCCTCAGCCTCCATCAGGGCTGAATCCTAAAGAAGAATACAAAACAAAAGTTTCCAATGCCTCATCTGTGTCTGTGTCCAAAGAGAGAGATCAGGAAGACAAAAGGGAAACTTCTTTGCTTCTATTCAGGATCATTCTTCAAGACAGGGATTCAATCAAATAAACACTAGCCTTGATATGTCTTATTTAACTTTATTTATTTTTAAATTAAACTAAGCTACTATTTCTTTTTTCTTTTTAAAGATTTTTTAAAAATTATTTTTATTTATACATTATCTATATGTACACACAGTGCCCACAGAGTNCAGAAGAGGGCAACAGATCCCCTGGAACTGGAGTTATAGGTGCTTGTGAGCCATTAATATGGGTGCTAGGAACTGAACCCTGGTCCTCTGAAAGAGCAGCAAGTGTTCTTAACTGTTAAGCCATCTCTGTAGTTCCCAAGGGACTTAGAGGGACAAGGGAGATGGTTCAGTTGGTAAGTGTAATAAAGATTTACCTNGAGGGAATGGGAAGATGGCTCAGTTGGCATACAAACATAAGGACCCTAGCATGCACATCAAAATGCCAGGAGTAGTAAAGTGTGTCTATAACCCTAGCATGTGTAGGGGTGCTCAGGGCCAGTGGATCTAGACCTGGTCAGCCAGTCTAGTCAATCAACGAGTACCACTTCAGTGAGAGCTTGTCTCAAAAGATAAGGTGGAGAGCCTTCACGATACACATACACACAATTTGCATAGTGACCCTTTTAAGTGTAGGACAATCAGCGGTGACCAAGACAAAGCTCCTGGTGGATCTTGTAGTCTTGTGGGAAAAGCTGATTACCAACAATTCAATTAGCATTAAAGACCATTGTCAAAGAGTTCCAGGAACTGCCAGTGGTCATTGCCCTCTAAATTCTATTATGCCATTGTCTATTTCTCCCTGTCAACTCTCTGGACTCTCAGTGTGACTCAGCCTGGAATAACTACCAGACATGATGGCTGACACACCCTACATCTAACAGCCCAGAGAAGCAGTGTCAGGAGNGGAGCCATCCTCCTGAGCTGCTGACATAGGATTAAAGTAGGTCAAGCTATTATAGCCAATGTGCAACAGATGAGTCCTTTTCACAAAGTCTGGATTTTACTCATCTTCCTATTTTTATAGTATCTAGCAGTACTTTATAACTAATGAGCTATTTTGTTTTCAATTATAGAGACAGCTGCTGTAAAACGGAAAGATAACCCCACTTACTCTCTTCAATGTGGCTCGTAAAGTTGTGCTACCTTCNTTATAACACTCTCTTTCTAGCACCACGTTAACTCCCCTCAATACTCCCAACATTGTGACCCTCTACTCTGTCTTTCCCCCTTCCAAAAGAGCACCTCACCCCATATCCTATTTTGCAAAACNTTCAGAAAACAATGGAGAGATGCCACCTTAATTTATTGCAATTCAAAAGCAGNCGGCATGTCCACTCTCCATCCTCCTCTTTTTGTTAGCCTGTCTCCTCGGGGCCTGTATGCCATGGAATATCTCTTNCGTCACTCTAACAGTATCTAAGCAGTCCCAGGCACCCTTCATCTTCTGAGTATCTAATCCAAGTTCTGCTGATGTGCTGTAGCCTCAGATCCCACCTGCTCCACCCAGGGTCAACAGGTGCTATTCTGCCAGTGTCCCCTGTATTGTGACTCACATCACAAGGACTTTCCTTCTTGGTGTATGTGCCAGTATGCTGTCATGACTTAGGCTTTGGGTTTCTAATTCTGCAAATGGGTTAAACTACATTTCTATTTCATAGAATTAAAAATTATAACTCGCTTCACTTCTCCCTTTTATTGAAATTTATACCATTTCAATTATATAATGATGTGATCTGATTTAACCTCAATTTCAACCAACAAATGACAAGTTGTGTAAGACATGTTTTGTTCAATTACCTACATCTAGCACAACAGTAGGCCCCACAGTAAGTGCTCAATAAATATTTTAAACATAAAGAATAAATCCCTTGTTTCCCTCCTGGTCAAGCGTTTCCATATCATGCTCCTACATCTTTGTACCTGGAGCACAGCCTAGCCTCAGCCTCCACACATACAGTTCATTTTCCACACAAAATATCACTTGTAGTTTAAAGTCTTTGGTATCTTCTGACTAGTCCTGAGATTAATCCCCAAAATTCAGAAAAGATCATACACACTGTACAATCTAACCCTGGCCTTCCTTTTTCGGCACCTGTCTCCACCCTCAGGTCTCATCCCCTTTTCTCTCAGCAATAGGCCTTCATATGTGGTGCTCCTCTGCTGGAACTTGGTTCCAAAGAATTCTCTGCTTCGCTTCAAAAACACGTTGAACTTGTCTACCATTTTGAGCTGCATCAGGATCTCCATGCAGGCACATCCTCTTCCATGTTAACTGTGCAGTCCCCTCTACCTAAAGTTTTATGGTCCTTGGGAAAGATGTACAGGTGAAGGGTACACTTCAATTTTCACTTCTGCCTTTTTTGACTCTTTGCTAGTGTTTAAGTCAACTGTAAAAATCATTTAATATATTTGAATATCCTTTTCCTTATCTACAAGAGATGAGAAAAATTGCTTCTTTCACAGTTCTAATGAAGATTAACTAATACAAATACAAAAAAGTTCAGTTGGGCGGGGGTGGCGCACGTCTTNAATCCCAGCACTCGGGAGCCAGAGGCAGGTGAATCTCTATGAGTTCGAGGCCAGCCTGGTCTACAAAGTGAGTTCCAGGACAGGCTCCAAAAGCTACACAGAGAAACCCTGTCTCAAAAAACCACAACAAACAACAACAACAACAAACCCCAAAAAGGTTCACTGTTACCTTTAAAAGTCATAGAAATCGCAGGTACTATTGCTCTGAGACACTGAATATGTGTAGGAAAGATATAGAAAGTTGTAAGCTACAGAGGCCTTTCTAGAAACACTAGACTTTGTTCAATTTGCAGACAGCAGAACTCAAGTTCTAAGACTCCATTTCCTAAGCAAATGATACAAATAATCCGTAAATGAAGACTCCTGTGTATAGCAAGCACCCACTCTTCCAGCCACAACACAAGAGAGGACCCTATGAGCCTGTGGGTCCCTCAGTGCATCCAGTTGGGCACCTTTCTGATCTACTCCAGGTTTAAACCCACCCATGAAACTGCCTTTTGTTGTCATGCAGAGTGGCTATGTACACACACACACACACACACACACACACACACACACACACACCCCACAGTGACTTACCTACCCTTGCAGTCTCTATGCAATAGAGCTTGACCTAAACAAACAGATAAGTCCCTAGGCACCTTGCAGATACAGTATGTGACAAGCTCTTGGTCACCTCATAGATGCAGATATTATCTATATAGGGCAAGTAGATATGATTAACATAAATGCACCTCGGTTGAAGGATTTTTATGTCCTTTTCCAGTTAACTGGCAGTGTGTGAGTTGCTCTATCTAGACCTTAAATATAAAATATACAAATAATATATAATGTGACTTTATTCTCTCAGCCACATGTTAAATAACACATCTGTTTACTGACACCTTCTGAAACTTGCTCCTACCTGCCTCAGAAAACAAAGTGACAAACCCTGTTATCCCTCCCCACCAGCATCTGTATTGTCTGGATCCCTATCTCCTAACATCATCATACCATAAAAAAAAGGACTCCCTGGATTTATAAATGAGTTCCTGCCATAGCCACACTTCATCCACATATACTATGTGCTATGTGGATTTTTCAGTCCCGATAAAAGGACACAATGAATGTTTCTGTAATCTCATAACTATGTCTTTATCTTTTCAGAAACATGGTAGTTGTAGGTGCTGGTGGTGCACGCCTTTGATCTCAGCACTCCGGAGGCAGAGGCAGGCAGATCTCTGTGAATTCAAGGCCAGCCTGGGCTACAGAGCAAGTTCCAAGACAGCCAGGACTGCATGGGAAAAAAAGAAAAAAGAAAAAAAAAAGAAATATGGGAGTCACCTTTTTATACACCATTCCCCCCAAAGGTAGCATATACCCTTAGTTCCTATAGTTAATTCTACCTTAGTAATCCTACACAAACAGGCATGACCCGGCTAGAATGTGGAGAAAGCTAAAGGAAATCTATAAAACAAGGTCTTACTCATAGGAAGGCATTAGAATTAGAATGGAATTTTTTTTTTCAAACTACCCATTCCGTTGAGTTGAAACATCCTCATATCCTTCTCATCTGGGGTGACTAATCACTATTTATCTACACACAGGCAGAGACAGGGCATAGCATCACAGGAAACTGGCTTCTCTCCAGATCAGAGACATTTGGCATCTTTAAGACCCCAAGGTGTGTACTCTTTAGGAGACAAAGCTCCAAGTCACCCCATTAACAGTATAGAACACAGCAGACCTCCACAGTCCCCCCCAGACACATCTCCCCAACATCTTAGCTCTTGTTCATTTCTAATCACCAGGTATAAAATGATTTTAAAGAAAATCGCTTCTGCATTTACAATGGCATCTCCACTTCTGCTTACAGTAGGAAAACAAATCTCCCACCTTCAATCCCAAAGATATCCTCTTATTTTCATTTAGCTCGAACAATCACCACACAGATAGGTAACTTGATTTAGTGTTTGACATAACTGCCCTCAATATTCCAAAGACACCGAAATAAGGGTAGTATGACACCACTGCTAAGACCTGTCCAACCAAGCCAGTGAAGAAAGGAATGAACATCTTTTATTTACTCTCTAATGTCTTAAATACCATCGATTGCCTCAGAGGGCAGATGGTCTTATATAAGAACATTCTAAGAGAGGACACTTATGTCCTCAGGCCCACCTGTGGCCGTGGGGCCATCCACTCAGGTAAGGTATGACTTGTTTATCCTGGGTGACATTGTTCCTGTGAACTTTACAGACACTCTACGTGGCCAGCTTATTCTACACACATCACAAGTAGCGAGTCCTGTTTACAACAGAGGCTGTCCATCACCTGTTTGTTTCTATACCATTCTGTTCAACATACCATCCCATGAGAGAGCCCATTTCTGTCTACACCAGAGTAAGTGACCATTCCAGACACCACAAATGACGTCTTCTTGTCTATCCCAAAGGCAGACAAGTGCATAATGTGACCACAGACAACCTCAGACAAATCACATTATGGACAGCCATACCCTCTAGGGAGCCCTGATATATGAAAACTTTGGCTATATCTGGAATTTCTGTATTCTTTTGAAAAGAGGGATCCCTTTACATTCCTTCTGACTTCTTCCTCCTGATGCTTACTTACATTCCTCTTTGACCACAGTCATAGAATTTACACCTCGGTCCCCTGCCCAGCTCCTCCCCTCCTCCCCCACGTCCTTCCAACGTTCACGGTTTCAGTCTTAGGCCTGAGGACTAGTTAACAAATGATGACTGTTCTGATAGAGCCTGGAGCTTCCAAACCCCAGGTGTAGATAAAGCAGGAAGTCTGGGAAGAGGCCACACTGGGGGGTTGTTTCTCTGGGACTTGGTGCTTTTGAAGAAAAGTTGGGAGCACAGTCGGGGAGCAAGGACGGAAGGACGCTGAAAGGAAAACCACCGTCTTTCTGTTTGGCGTGCCCTTCCCCCCCAGTGTGACCCAGTGCTGGCCAGAGTTCACTGCTAGGCCGACCGGAGGACAAGACTGTCTGTCCCGGGAACCCAAGATCTAGGAAGGGGGGGGGGGGCACGGGACAGAGACTTGAACACCGAGGCCCCGGGATGAACCCTCCCGGGCCAGTTGTGTTGAAAGGCCCGGGAGCATTTAAAAAAGATGCTCACAACTAGAGCTCTGAAAATGGGCTCCTGCACCCGCAATCTGCTTGGTTGCTCTAAACAGCTCTTTTACCCTTTTCTAAGAACCCTGTTGTACTGAGGCCAACAAGAAGCTCCCTATAGACAGGTAAATAGGGAAGAGGGAACTCAGTGCAAGGATTCCTGTAGAGATTTCAGAGCCTTGGTTAACAGCGGAGAGAGGTGTGTACATAGAATCACACATACGTATGCATGGAAATGCCGTGAAGATAANGAAGCAAGGCCCAGGCCTGGTTACAGGAAAAAAAAAAATGGAGACAATAACACTTCCAGGTAAAGAACAGTCTAGAAATTGAAGCTCAAGAATTCCTCATCATAGGAGTTAGCTTTCCCCAGGCCCCCGACTTTGTGGGTGGGGAAAAAAAGTTCTGATTATTGGCCCANGAACCTCGCGGGGCAGGGTGCCCATTTCCAAGGCGCAGACCTGGCTGGAAAGCAAACTTTTCCAAGAGGCCATTCCTTCCGGCTCCCTTCCTCTTCCCCACCAGGTACTCAGCCCCTCACTCGGAGCCCGGCCCACTGGCCCAGCCCCCCATTTCCGGAGCCTGCGCCCCGGGACCTGGCAGGGACTGGTCCCCGGGGAGGCCTAGTTCTCGCTTCTTTCCCGCCCCTGCCTCACTACCGCCGGGCGCCACGGCCACCTGGGGCCCGGAGCTGAGACGAGAGGAGGACACCCACCTGGTCGGAGTCACATGCTGCCCCGGACCGGCCCGAGAGTCCCCTCCAGGTCCGGGCGCCCGCCGCGGTCCCCAGCCAGGCCAGGCCGCCCTGGCGCCCCACCCGCGGCCCGCCCCTGCCGCCGGACGGGAGGGAGGGACCGGCTTCTCCTAAGGAAGTTTCAGGTGAGGAAACAGGGACACACCTTCCCGGGGGAGGGCCAGCTCCGGGCAGAGCTGGGAAGTGCGGGCTCCGCACCGCGAGGGCGGACCGACAGCACCCGCAGGCCGCGGCCGTCCAGGGCCGGAGCCCCGGCGGCAGCCACTCGNGGAGTCGCATCAGAGAGCCGGGCACGGGATTCTGCGGTGTCTCGCGTGCCTCTGGACGCCCCTGCGTGTCTCTTCCCCCGTGGGTCCTCTTCAGGTCTCCAACGGACCGGGTTGACTTTCTGCCCCTGGAGTTTGTTTGTCTTTGGCTTGCTGATGTTTCGGGACTGAGATTTGTGATTGTCCGTGTGTGTCTTTACCTTCAGGATGCAATGCAATTTTCTCTTCCTTAATCTTTGGCATAAAATAGTGTCACTTGCCCAAGTTCTTCTGTCTCTGTCTCTGTGCCTCTTTAATCTCTTTCTCTACCTCTCTGNCCCTGGCTCTTGCTCCCATTGCCCCTTTCTCCCTTCATTAGGTGCCTGTGAAACATGCTTATGTCTTTTCTGTAAGATATCCTGTTTGCGTCCATATTCCTAAGCTCATTTTAAGATCTTATGTTCAGTTTATGATCCTTCTCTGTTCTTTCCAGTATTCTGAGAGTGTNTGTGTTTGTTTATGCTTAATTCTTAAGGCTGTGTCTTTGGTGTGTATACACACACACACACCCTTACCTAAGGACAGGGACTTTGGATATTCTAAGCATAGGCTTTCTCCCCAAACCCATTCATTACTCTGGGAGGTTCCATAGTAACATGTGTCCGGGAGAATCTTAACAGGCTCTTTGGCTATTTTGCTTTCAGGAACACCGTGGCCCACAACGCCAGACAGTTTCGTGGGTCGACTGTTTCCCAGTCCCTGTGTCGGCTCCCTGCTCCACTGATCCTGGCACAAAGAAGAGGCTAAGCAGTNGTATGGGAGGCCCTGTGGAATAAAACTTGACTGAGGAAGAATGGCCTCCTCTCTGATAGTCNTGAAGCAATACTGTGTTCAAAAAATGTCCTAGTTCCGTCATGCTCCTTTGAAGGATTANATTTTAAACAGTTTAGCTAGCTTTGACACACTCTCATTGTCATGAAATATACAGGAAGTAACAGGAAATGCCAAGACTAGGATTCAGCCATATAAGGGCAGGCCAGCATGCTTCATAAACCCNGCAAAGGCGTAAGAACAAGGAGTGAAGCGAAACAGAAAATTAAAGCTGGCTGAAAAGTTGAAACTCCTTCTAGAGAGGGAGAAGAACTCTAGCAATCAGAGCGTCCTGATCTCTCATTGGTGAACAGGTTTTGTCAACTTCTNATCTAGAAGTTGCTGGTCTTTGACAGCTTCCATAATGCTGCTTGGGGTTAGCCGGTGTGGACAGGGAGCGGGNCATTCATTTTGCNNCTCTTGGCTCTCAGTGTCAGCTCGCTTTCCTGTTTTCTCTTCATCTGGGTCTCACACAGGAACCTCCTCATGTTTGCTGATTCTGAGCTGGCAGTATTTTTGTTCTTTAAGTCTCTACTCTTAGTCGGGTGGTGATGGCACACGCCTTTAATCCCAGCACTC
>LZPO01017531.1:25000-37777 GCA_001675575.1 Neotoma lepida | reverse complement strand
TTGAATTGTTGATCAGGAAGTCCAAGGAACTCCTCAAACATTATAGGCTATTATTATTGTCCTTAATGTTCCCACCTTGCAAGGAGTATAAAGTAAGTCCCTATTGTTGAAGACACCGTANACNTCAGATACAGGGCCCTGAGTACCAGAACTGAAACTGACCTGAATGCCTCCTCCTAGAGCTTTCATGGTACCAAAAACATCATGCAAGCTTGCAAAGGAGGGAAGCAACCAACAGTCCTACCCAGATATAGTGCCCCAAAGCCATAATGACCAGCATGGCACGATAATTCAAGGCNTACTTATCTTGGCAGTAATCAACAACTCTCTAATTGAGTCTTAAGACCCACTCACCAAAAGGGAAATCATACCTGGCACTGGAAACCTAACCAACTACCCAAGACTTCTCAAGTCTTGTATCTTCAAGGAGAATTTACAACTCCCACTTCACTAACCCAGCACCATCCCTGTCTACATTCTAAATATTTGGCCTTATGCCCACAGAGAAGTGTGGTTCTCACCCCTCATCAAGGAAACTTCTCTTTGCAGCAGAGACCATTACAGCAAAACAGCAGAGATGTGAAGTCCAGTGTCAACTGATGCACCACAACACTATTGCTGTACCTAAGTCCCAGGGAACACTGAAGAACAGGGGCAGGAAGATGGTGAGAGGCAGACGATCAGGGAGTTTGCTGTCAGATTGTGTCTCCTAGGGATGTCAGAAGCTGCACCCGTGAAGTCTCATCAACATAGATGCCTAAACATGAGCTGAACCAGGACCAATAGACATGCTAAGGTAGAAGGGAGAAAACTCAGGAGGCCGCAAGGTTAGATAAAGAACTACAAGCAACTAAGAAATGCTGAGAATAGGAGAAATAGTCTTCCACAGGGAAGAGTATACCAATTAGTCATCCAAAACAAAACCAAATGGTCAGCATATACATACAAGTAACATTATATGGACTAAGCAGGGTGTATTTTTATATGTAGGAATAAACACACACATACATAAATACATATACCAACAATTAAAGGAAAAGAGGCCATTTTTTTAAATTTAAAATAGAACAAGGAATGGTANTTATAATCTCAAAAACTTATTTTTTTATTTATTGACTACATTAAGAAATATGTAGTCAAAAAAAAAAAAGAAATATGTAGTCATGTTTTCTCTGACTTCATGACTTCAAAGTTCAGTGTGAATTCAGTCTTTTTCTTCCTTTCAAGACAGGGTTTCTTTGTGTATCCCTAGCTGCTCTGGAACTTGCTATGTAGACCAGGGTGACCTCAAACTCACGGAGATCCACCTACCTCCTGAGTGCTGGGATTAAAGGTGTGTGACACCATGGCCCAGTGTGACTTCCATCTTATAGTAGGTGATCAATTAATGCTTGATAAATAAATGAGTAAATTCACCCCAGAAAGATTTAAGTTTTGATCTATTGCTGATCATGCAATTCTAGATGAGGTGCTGATCTTTCTGTTCATGTATAAAACTAAAAGGAATGCATATCTGATGGGGATATTGTTCTGTATGCTGTGAATATGTGTTGCTCTNATTGGTTGATAAATAAAACTGTTGGCCAGTGGTGAGGCAGAATAAGGTTAGGTGGGACATTCTAACTAGGAAGAGAGAGAGAAGAAAGCAGAGCTGAGAGACGCTGCTAGCCGCTGCCAAGGGAAGCAAGATGTAAAGGTACTGAAAGGCCACAAGCCATGTGGCAAGTATAGATTTATAGAAATGGGCTGAGTTTAATTGTNAAAGCTAGCTAATGAGAAGCCTGAGCCATTAGGCTATAGTTTGAAAATAATATGAGCCTCTATGTGTTTACTTCGGTCTGANCAGTTGCGGGAGCCAGGCAGGACCGGATAAAACATTCTCCTACACATATCTATACTTGTTTAGTTATGGTGGTGCTGAGAATTCATTCATGTCAGTCACCCTATTCAGCTACAAAAAAAACACCCCAAACCAGATAATTTAAACAACAGATGTTTACTTTTCACAGCTCTGAATGTTGGTATGTTCCACATCAGGTNCCAAAGATTTGGGTCAGATGAGGACCGTTTTCAATTGGCAGTTGGCTAACTTCTTGTATTCTGTAAAGAGAATAGTCTCTGCTGTGTCTTCCTGTTCTCATCATAAAGGCCTCACTCTTATGACCTCACCTAAGTTCCGTTATTTCCTCAAAGCTCCACCTAAAGCCTTCACATTGACTTTAAGACTTCCCTTGTGACTGAGCAGTGGCGACACACACCTTTAGTTCCAGCACTGTAGAGGCAGAGGCAGGATTCAAACAGAGTTTGAGACCAAGTCTACAGGGCTAGTTCCAGACAGAGAACTTAAGAAGTGGCTTACAGGAATGATTAGCCTGTTTTTATTTATGCATGCATACATATATGATATGAAAACAGAAGGAGTATATTTGGGAAGAAACAGGAGTTGGAGGGAGGAACAGGAGTGTTAACAGGGGGTGACTATGATCCAAGGACATGATGTTTGGTGAAACCCTCAGGAAACCCATGTGAAACCGTCAGGAAACCCAACACACAGTGATAAAATTTCAAAGAAAATTACAAGTCTGGTTAAAGCTTAAAGACAGAAATCTAGAGGAGTCAACAACCAACAGCAGGGAACGGGNCTCTTCTGTCTTGCTCACACTCATTCCTGTTCACTTTTAATCTCTCTGGCATTTGGCATGCTACCTATCACAAAGGCTAGGGTTTACTTCTTCTCCTGCTCCCGGCATGCCGAGACAATCTGTCACTTGTTTTTTATATGAAACAAAAGAGCATGCATGCTAAGAATGTTCAATAAAGGATGACAGTAGTTACGCTGGAATCTCTGAGGGAAACTCCAAGTCTAACCACATTCAAGGCTGAAGACAGNAGAAATCCCGGCCCAAAGTGAGTCCTGGGATATTAGTGATGTTAAGTTGGAAAGCATGAATCTTGACTGGCATCCAGCCTTGAGGATAGTGCTTCTATTTTCCCAAACAGAGGGTTGTAAAGATTGTATCTTAATGACAAATTAAGGGAGGTACTAAAGAAACAGAAAGACTAGTCCTGGGAAAGTCACAACACTCTCATTTTCAGTATGAATTGGAAAATAGAATTCAGTAGCAAAGTTGTAATTACCTTTCAGAGATATGTTAGAAGAATAGCCAGCCCTCTGTATCTTCAGGCTTATTTATCTTCACTGAAGAAATAGATTGCTTTTCCTGGCATTTCAAGAAAGACATAGTGTAATCAGTATTTGCAGGCCGGGAGTGGCGGCACACACCTTTAATCCTAGCACTCAGAAGGCACAGACAAGCAAAGCTCTGTGAGTTCGAGGTCAGCCTTATCTACACAGTAAGACCCTATCTTAAAACACAAACAGCAATCCCCCNAGAATTTGTGTTCTACTCAGTATAATGCATTTATACTGTATTTAGTGTCGCAGGTAATCTGAAGATGTTTTAAAGTACATGAAAGGATGTCTGTAGGTTTTATGTAACTAAAGCAGTATTTTATATAAAGGATTTAAGAATCTGAGGAATTTGGTATTCAGAGATTCCTGGAATTGATCTCCTAAGGAGACTGTCATATGGTTGTAAACTCATAGTTTCTATTCTTATTTTCCCTTTTCCCTATTTGCTTATCGCTTTTTAATTTTATCTTATCATATGTATATGTAGCTTTGTATACATGTTTATGAGTCATATTCTTTTCTGTAGGAGAAGGGCATACAGATGGAGATGTTTATAGTAACTTAAGTTGTAGAAGGGGGGGGAGGGCTCCAGCAGTTTTTATTGTGAAAGTATAAAGCCAAATGCTATTTTCATATACATCTCTCTTTTTCCTTCTGGTTGGGATAAGCTGGAAACCTATCTTTCGTTTTGTTCACTTCATCATATCACTTACAGAATGACTTGGGTCTCCTTTCTGTCCCTTCTTCTTGTGGTGGNAACCTATCTTTCGTTTTGTTCACTTCATCATATCACTTACAGAATGACTTGGGTCTCCTTTCTGTCCCTTCTTCTTGTGGTGGATGTAATATGGAATACAGACTATTAATTAGATACTATTCATTTCACAAATGGAAACACAATCTTAGTTTCTGTTCCCACTGCTCTAACACTGCCTTGCCCTTTTACCAATACAAAATTGCCAGACTTATTCCTTATCTCCAGGGCCTGGTGGCCATGCCTGGAGGATCTTTTTTCTCTGTCACAAGCCCCAGAGATTGCACCTAGTACAAAAGATCTCTTTTCTACCTTAATTCCTACTCCACTCTTTTTCCAAACACACTAGGTTCTTCTACTCCTCCTGAGACTGGGCCCAGAATACCCTGTGCCCTCAGGCTTCTTTGCTCCTTGCTCTTTCCTGTCCTGTGAGAGCCGAGAAAAAGTGGAAAGAGACTGTCAGGCACAGGCATCTGTGTCAATGGTGATGATTGTCACAGCACAGAGGAATGAGACAGAAGAAAGAAGAGTAGAGCCAAGAATGAAGAAGACCAGAAAGGATGACGCCATCTTCTTCAAGAGAAACATTCTCCCCTATGATATAAATATTCTTGCCTTGATGGCTCTCTCAAAGAGAGAACGCTAAAGATACTGAGAGAAGCAAGCTATTTAAAAGCAAATTTAGTAACTACAGAGTTAAGGCAGTTCAGTTCTGGTTTTTAGAGATGATCAAACAGTCCAAAGAGGGTGTGATCTATAAGATCACATTCCTAGGCCTAGAAAGTGACCAACTGGGCTACCATCTTCCCAGTNACCCCAACTACTGCAGATTATANAACACATATTTTTGACTGTGGGCTTTGCTGGTCTCATTACTATGCATAACGTGGTGCTTGTTGCTTTAGGATATACAATAGATCATTATCACAGGGTTCTTGTCTTAAAAGAACTTGGAACATTTAAATGGAAATGTTGAAATATTCTAAAGCAACCCTTGATAAGCCCAAAGAGGGCAAAAGCTTTACAGCCATAGGACATCCGAGGAAAGTATGGTTAGCGTGGGCTGGGATGGCCTGGGAAGGCTTTATTAGAGGTACTTGGTCTGTACAGGGTGGAAAGTGTGGGTACACGTGGGGGTTGTGTTTCCATTGCTTACATTTCCAGGAGCACTCTAGCCACTCCTTGGTACAGAGTCCCACCCTGCCTCACATTGCCCTGACCTGTGAGGGCAGCAATTGGAAAGGAGGCTGCAGAAGCCGGGATTATGGCAAACATGAAGCCTCCACAGTAACTCAGGTATGAGTGGGGGTGGCAGAAAGCATTTACCTGGAACAGTCTTCACTCTTCAGGCCCAAGTCATCCTCTATAGGGCTATGTTGACCCACTGAGTTTCTTTGATGGACTTACCAGAACACATCCAGATTGTGTCTTCTATCAGAAACACATCTGCATACCACATTCTAAAGGAAATNTGTGTTTTCTTCTTGGTGGAAGTTACAGCACCATCTTGTGGAAATACATACTTCAGAGCACAAGCTGTTTCCTTCTCTAGCCCCTGGACAGCTTAACAAGTTGCTTGTAGAATGGTTCAGAAAATATTCTGTGCTTTTAGGACATGTTTGCCTCAAAGAGAGTCTGAAAAGTATTTTGAGCTCGCAATTTTTCACTTGGAAATGAAGACTGACTTCTNTCATTTCATGAANAGCTCCCTTGTTTATTTTTCAGCTGAACAATAGTCTGTTGAATGAGTGTAGCATGAAGTACTTACCCATTCACTTGTTGACGTTGTTTCCTATAATGTGATATACAAACAGTGCTTTAAGGAGTATCCTGTTCATCTATTAGTCTACCTGTAGGATATGTTTCTGGAGGTTGAATTTCTAGACCAAATCATATATACATTTGGAATTGTGCCAGACCTGGGCAGATTATTTTCTGTGCAGTTTTAGACCAAGGTTTAGCAATGTGTAACACCCCATAAATCATCATTGACTCTGTGTGTGTGTGTGTGTGTGTGTGTGTGTGTGTGTGTGTTCATATTCATGTGGACAGAAGTTGACACCAGATGTCTGCAATTACTGTCCAACTTATTTTGTGAGACAAGGTCTCTCACTGAACATGGAGCTTCCCAATTCAGCTAGACATCAAGCACTAAGGACCTATCTGTCTCTGACTCGCCACTTATCAGGGTTACAGGTGTCTGCTGCTATGCTCCACTTTCTTATGGGACTTTTAGGGGATCTAATTGAGGTTTTCCTGCCTCCTATGAGCCATCTCCCCAGTCCACTAACTGTACTTTTAAACTTTTTCATTTCTTTGCAGATATGGTAGATGAAATACACTTCAATGCAATTTGCTGTTTTAGATTTTACAGTATTCCTCTTATAAATTTGTTTGTATGAACTCAGAATTGTTCATGGGGCCTGGCTACCCAAGTCAAGTCTCTTTCTCTGAAGCTACTTTGGGAGATTGATGGCTGGTGGTTTATAAATTAGTTTTTTAAAATAGCTTTAAAGGTGGACTGGCTGAGCAGTGGTGGTACACTCCTTTAATGCCAGCACTCGGTAGGCAAAGGCAGGCAGATCTCTGCGAGTTCAAGGCCAGTGTGGTTTACAGAGTGAGTCCCAGGCCAGCCAAGGCTGCACAGAGAAATCATGTCTCAACAAAACAAAACAAAACAAAACAAACAAAACAAAACAAAACAAAACAAAACTGAACTGAATTTCAAATAGATTTCCAAACATTCACTAATGTTGTTTCTCTGTTTATTTTCAGTCTTGGATTTATTATGAGTAAGAGACACAGGAGTTCCATTCTCTCACATTTCCTGAACTACGTTTGTTTGGTTTCTTGAGACAGGGTTTCACTGTATAGCCCTGGCTGCACTGAAACTAACTCTGTAGACCAGGCTGCCCTCAAACTCATGGAGATCCATCTGCCTCTGCCTCCTGAGTGTTGGGATCAAAGATGTGCACCGCCACCACCTGGCTCCTGAACTAATTTTTTTTCCATAATTTTTTAAATTGATTCTTTGTGAATTTTACACCATGCACCCTAAGTTCACTCATTTCCCAGTGCTTCCTTTTCCTCCCTCCACCCTGGTAACCTCCCCACAAAAAAAAATAAAACATAAACAAAAGAAAAACATCTCGCTGTGGAAGCTGCAGTGGGTTATGGTATGTCCCACACAGCATATCACTTTGTCAAATGGCTTTACTTACAAATGTTCATTGCAATGAGTTATTGGTCTGGTTCAAGGCATCTGGCTTCTGCTACACCACTGAAAGGGAAAGAGAAACAGCTCCCCTATCCCTGCTTCTATAAAGTATTTGCTGACCAGAGTTTTTAGAGCTGACCTAAGTTTGAACTANATGGNAGAGTAAGGTCAGAATGAGACATCTATCCTGGGCCCAGCAAAAGTAGGATACGAGAAGACNTAAATCCAGCTGACCACAGATTGAACTCTGTGAGAACAGACCTGAAATAATAAATCTGAATGTATATATCCTGAACTCAGCAAAAACAGGACATAGAAAATGAAAAATTTATGCCTCTATAGATACCTTGTGTCCTGTAATTTCATGCTTCTAGTTCAGCCTGTAACTTTAAAGAAAAACCTCACCCCTACCCCCCCTTGGTATGTAATCTTCTACATGTAACCCTTTTCTATATAAATCACTTGAAACAAAGGACAGGGTTTCTTCCCTCTCTCGTTGTGTCGAGTAGTTGGGATGGAGACCCTGGCTAGGACCTCAATAAATAAACCCCTGTGTGTTTTGCATCAGGTAATGGCTCTGTGGTGGTCTTGCTTGGGGGGGGGGTTGTGATGTTTGGGGACTTGTCCCCTGCGACCCCTAGACCCCGACCCGAGGGGTTTCTAACCAGTTGGTAAGTTTCTGTGTCTCTGTCTGTTCCTATCTCTGTGCTGCTTTGTCTTGCTTTGTACTTTCATTCTCTGAAGCGCGCTTGGTCTGTGGAGTGATCCAGGAATGGACAGTGCCTGTGGCAGACAGCCAGCTGATGAGCTGGAGAGCCGGGGATCACAGGGGTCCCGAGAGATGTTCTGAGCCCCCAATGGGGATGTGGAAGCGCCCAATGTCTGTTTGATCGAGGACGGAGAGCCTCGAGTCTGGATGGTTTTTGGAAGGTCGCTCCCCCCAGAGCACATCAGGCCATCATTGTTCTTGAAACTTTTTTGGTTGCCTAGTTGAGGCAAAGTCTTTGTGTGTGTGTGTGTGTGTGTGTGTGTGTGTGTGTGTGTGTGTGTGTGTGCGCGCGCGCCCTTGGTCTTGTGTGTAATATATTAATTGTTCTCATTGTTGACTTGACTGTGACAGGCGCTATGGGACAGTCCCCCTTTTCTCCCCTCGACTTTTGCCTAACCCACTGGAAGGATGTGCGAGCCACTGCTCACAATAAGAGTGAATGATTTACAAAGTAAAGTTTGTTACCTTTTGCAATGCAGAATGGGCTTCCTACAGTGTTAACTTGGCCTCTCTAGGGAACCTTTGAAGTTCCCTGTGGTTCCCTCAGACCCTGCCCTAAGGGGGAGGATAGGCGAGAAGAGTAAGCGGATGGAGAGAGGAGAAACTCCTGATCCTGGTGCGGTTGCCCTTCCCGAAAGAGCTGCCCCCTGATCAAGATGGGGATCAACCTTTTTCACTACTGGCCCTTACTGGTACTTATGTCTAGGTAAATATTACTCATTTCTGTCTACTAGCTTTCCTAATTGCTACCAGGCCCACAGCACTGGCGGGTGGGGGAAGCTCATCAGTGGGGCCACTTGATGAATGCTCATCACTCCCCGGCCCCTGGGAAGGTCTGAGACTGAGGCTTCCGGCTGCCCTAACTGGGCTCTCCCTGAGCAGGGAGATGAGTTCCTAGAATGGGGCAGACCTGGCAGGAGAGGCCTGGAGTCCGGGGATGCCTCCCTCGTGGGAGCTTGGAACAGACTCATGGCCGGGGCTGGCTGTATTAGCATGCAAGAGAAACTCCGTGGCTTTTACAGTGGAGAGAGAGAGATACAGCAAGGGCCATTTCCCTCAGTAGCTCTTTTGCTATCAGATTTGCAGCATGGGCGGGGCTGGTCTTGGTCTGCAGGAGAGGCCTGCAGCCAGCCTGTGGCTCTTACAGGGAGTAGGGGTGCATGCTCTCAGTGCAGATGGGCAAAGACGAGAGCTTTGGGCAGAGGATAGGGACTGCCTGCAATTGACAAAAACTGTGTGAATGCTGAACAGAGAATCTGACTTTAGTCAGAGGAGTTAACAAAAACTTTTTTTCAGGAACGCTGGCAGCCAAGGACACACTCTATGCCCACCGCTCCCCATCCTTTCCTTCCTAAGCCAAGTTCTTCACTATGATAACTTCAAGGTCTCTTCTGGCAGCCAGCAGCTACTCTTGTTAACCTTTCCCTGTCCTGATACTGCTTGAAAAGAGGAAGTTAAATTACCAGCCCACATACTTTGAAAAGCTCGGACTTTAAGTTACAAGCCAAAGATATATTGTTTGGGAAAAAAAAATTATGTTTTTGTTTCCACAGGAAAAGAAAAATTTACATGGATTATGGTCATTTGGGTTCAATGNGTTACAAATATTTGCCATCATTTAAGAAAATTGGTTACAAATTATTATTGGGTAATATAAAAACTGTTTTAGGATATAATGTTTTTATCAAAATATAAAGGCTTAAGATATAAAGATAAAAGTTNAAATAAATGATTTTTTGGTTTGAGGAAGCAGTTTAAGATGTAAAAATGTAAAGGCTTAAGCACATGAGGGTTTGAGTACATGATATTTTGGGCCTGAAAAAAATAGTTTGAGATATAAAAATATAAAACTTTAGGTACTTTAAAGTTTAAATAAGTTATGAGGTTTAAATATAAATAAAGCTTATATGGGGCCTAGGATATAAAGGTTTTAGGTATAAAAATATAAAAAATGTTTTAAAAAAATAACTTAAGATATGTGAAATACAAGTTATTGGGATGTGTAAAAGCAAGTTATAAAGGTCTGAGGATAAAAAGGCTTAAATAGTGATAAAAAATGATTTGAAATGTATAAAAAAGATAAAACATGTTTCAGATTTCTTTCTTTTGCTCTTCTGCTATTACATTGAGACTCCAAAGGTTCATAGTTTTAAAAATGTCTGTCTACTCTGTAAATATGGATAAAAATATGGCCACATATATGTTTGGTTTTAGATGTCTGAATTTATATGTCATCTATGTTAAGGAATACAAGTTAATACTAGTTATCTGGCTATTCAGATATTAGTTTAAAGCATAAACTGTTAACTCTTATTTAATTAAAAGCTATTAAAAAATAAAACAGAACCTGAGAGGTCCATTTGACTAATATATCTACAGGATAACAAATTGGCCTGGTTGTTGTTACCAAACTTAGAGATATTTTCAAGATTAGGTCTAGGTTTGTTTAGTTTAGATATATTTAATAAATAATGGTCCTCAAACCCGTCAAAGATCTGATGAATATGGCATTTAAATTATTTTTAAAAAGCTTACTATAACAAACAGAGACTCCTAGCTCCCAGCATTAACCTCCAAGGTCTCCAAAGAACAATGACAAGATGATGTCACATGAATTATTGACAACAATGACCACTGGGCAAGATGCCCCGACTCAACACCTGCTGCCAGGGATCTGGCCCAGACTGGACAAAAGGTCAGTCTTTCCCAAGTTGCTTCTCCACAGGGAGAAGTTTCATGTTATGGGCCTGGCAGCCAAGACTGATGCTGTCCTGACACCTGTTTTGCCAACACTATGAAGACTACAGGAGCCTGGGATGTGGTAGTCTGGGTAATGGATAGTCTCTGTCATTTTTTAATATATTTGAAAGTCTGCACTCAGGTAAAATTTATCCTTCTCAGATCTCTGATGGCATTGATGACTGGGCTAGCTATAGCTTTGTCAGCTTAGCAACATCAGGCAANCAGAGCCTTCCACAAGGTTGCAGCCACCTCATTAATTCATTGATCAACGCATTAATTCATTAAAGTTACTAAGTCTCCTAAAGAAACAAGAGACAAACAGACTTGTCTTACAAGCTTCATATTAAGGGATAAACAGTTCCCCCTGGCTAACAACTCTAATTTGAAACAATTGTTCTTATAAAAAGATATTACAAAATTTCTTTCCTTTACCATACTGTCATTGCATTAAAAGTTCAGAATTTAACATTAATAAAATTCTGACATCTAATAGAGCAATGAATGACTGCTTACTGTTTGGATTATGAGCTCAGGATTTTAGATTTCTTTTGGTTTATCTTCTGAATATAGACTTACAGACAGATACCTGTTACCTGCTTTGTCTGCAATATTGATGGGAATGTCTTTCTAAAAATGTGTTGCTCTGATTGGTTGATAAATAAAGCTGTTTGGCCAATGGTGAGGCAGGATAAGGTTAGGCGGGACATTCGAACTAGGGGAAGAGAAGCTGAAAGCAGAGCAGGGGCAGACGCCATTCTGCCACCTAAAAAGCAACATGTCACGGCACACAGGTAAAGCCACGTGGAACACGTGGCGACATAGATTTATAAAATGGGTTAATTTAAGATGTAAGAGCTAGCTAGCGAGAAGCCTGCCAGGGCCATAGTTTAAAAATGATATAAGCCTCTGTGTGTTTATTTGGGTCTAAGCGGGCCGTGGGAGCCGGGCGGGGGAACCGGACAAACTTTCGTCTACACAATATGGATTTCACTACTGATTGATAACAATATATTTACTAAGGGTGTGGGTCTAAAAATTCCAAACAAGTTCACAAGTTTTAACATTTATCTCTAGTCTATATCTGTTTCAGTGGGCTTCTATTTGGCTGGCAGACACATCCAGACATCGGCTACTGACTTCAACCTGTGACACATGGACTTGCTGAAAGCTGATATGGACCAATCCAGCCAACATTAATGCTGCTTCTTCAGCTGGTCAATGAACCAGATGCTTCCAAATCCCCTCCTTGTTTTTAAATAACCTTCTGGCTTTTTAGGGCCCTGAAAACAACATCCCAACATCAGCAGGAAGTAATTACAGAAGCAAAAACGTTGCCCTTATTCCTCCCAGGAATGTTAGATCAAAATATAGGAAACCTGAGATAAAATAATAACTGGTTGCCATTCTCATTTCCAAGTTCCTTTAAGATAAGGAACTCTGTCAGCCAGCACAGGGCCTTTGGCCATTCTGCTTCTGCTAATTACTGTTGGCTCTTATGTCATTGATGCCTTAACTAAATAATAATTCCTGTTTGGATATGCTAGAACCCCTCACCTTGGTTTCTGAGATGAGGGNTAGACCTCCAATTCTTACGACAAGGGGGACTATGTGCAGCCCTGGGGAAAGAATGCTGTTTTTATGTAGATCACTCTGGGCTAGTTAAGGACTCTATGGCCAAAGTAAGAAAAGGCCTCAACAAACAAAAAAGAGACAGGGAGGCTGGCCAGGCATAGTTCAGATCTTGGTATAACAGTTCCCCCAGGCTAACAACTCTAATCTCCACTCTTTTGGAACCCCTACTGCTACTGGTCCTCATACTAACCTTTGGGCTCTGTCTCTTAAATAAGCTGATGCAATTCATCAGAGAAAGGTTGGGGACCATCCAATTGATGGTACAGAGGACTCAAACTCAATACGAGATCCTCAACCAGGATNTAGAAATGAGCCACCTGGGCCGGGCGGTGGTGGCGCAAGCCTTTAATCCCAGCACTCGGGAGGCAGAGGCAGGCGGATCTCGTGAGTTCGAGGCCAGCCCGGACTACCAAGTGAGTTCCAGGAAAGGCGCAAAGCTACACAGAGAAACCCTGTCTCGAAAAACCAAA
>LZPO01017531.1:4474-24720 GCA_001675575.1 Neotoma lepida | reverse complement strand
AGAACAGACCTGAAATAATAAATCTGAATGTATATATCCTGAACTCAGCAAAAACAGGACATAGAAAATGAAAAATTTATGCCTCTATAGATACCCTGTGTCCTGTAATTTCATGCTTCTAGTTCAGCCTGTAACTTCAAAGAAAAACCTCACCCCTACCCCCCCCTTGGTATGTAATCTTCTACATGTAATCCTTTTCTATATAAATCACTTGAAACAAAGGACAGGGTTTCTTCCCTCTCTCGTTGTGTCGAGTAGTTGGGATGGAGACCCTGGCTAGGACCTTAATAAATAAACCCCTGTGTGTTTTGCATTGGGTAATGGCTCTGTGGTGGTCTTGCTTGGGGGTTTTGCAATGGGGGTACAACAACCATCACTACTGGACCCTTACAGAGACTCTTCTAGGATACTCGGCTGTTGCCCTGAGGCATGGCGATTCTGCCTCTTTGGTTCTGCAGGACCAGCCCCTTCATGTGCTCCAGCAGCTCATAGATGGGGTAGATGTTTGGGTGAACTTAATTAATTTTGATTAGTAAATTCNTATTCTTATTAATGAAGTTGCCATGGAAGTTGAGGACTCAGGTTCTCAGCAGCTCAGTGGTACAATATGTGACTAACATGCATTAAGTCCTGAGTCCCATCCCCAGCATTGACATAAAAATTTGTCAGTGATGGTGTGTCAGGCCTGTCATTGTTTTCTCAGTTTTTAGCTTCCCATGTCTTAGCTAAAGAGTGATTGTATGTCCAGATGAACACATCCAGATGTAGAACAGCATCCTTCTTCTCTTTATGCTTGCTTTTTCAGTGCATCATGGATACCTTCCTGTGTAAGCTAAAAAGGTCGATCTTGTTTTGATAATGCCCTTACAGACATTTGCATGGCTACCCATTGTCTGGTGACACAATTCTCTATTCTATCAGTGCTCTATTGGTAGAGCCTAGTGTATTTTGCTTCTGTCCCCATTTTGTTAAGAATCTCAGCAGATTTTAGACCTAATGACCTCTCTGGATCCGGGGAAGTCACAGGTTTCAGAAGAGGTGAAGATTAAAATAGGTGAAACTGACTGGGGGAATCCCAGCCTTGCTTGCTCCCCACCCTCCTCAGGTATCTAGGACTCTTATCAAAACAGGCCCAGAAGCATTGCCGCTTCCGAGCCTGCTGTTCAGAGCTGAGCATGAATACATAGAT
Organism: Neotoma lepida; assembly: GCA_001675575.1. NCBI lineage: Eukaryota > Metazoa > Chordata > Mammalia > Rodentia > Cricetidae > Neotoma > Neotoma lepida. The sequence continues at coordinate 23,531 of LZPO01017531.1, read as the reverse complement.
AAAGCTGCAAGTTAAGGTTGTCTGTGATTGTGAAACAAAAGCTTGCCTTGCTGGAGAATTTCTGACCCTCTGAAGGCCGAGGGAGATAATTGTGAGGCTTCTAATACAATGCTGGATGGTTACTGGCTTCAAGAACAAAGGGCAAAACCAGCGATTTATCAGTGGTTCCACACAGTTCACCAAGTAATTGCCATTGTGCACATGCTAGCATTTTAGGGTTCTGTCTCTGATGGGGAGGGTTCAAGAGCCCAGACACAGAGCACTGGATATAAGGTTGTTGATATTTTTATGTATATGATATTTAGCAAAAACATTGAATATTTTAAAAATGTTTCATTTTTAAGTTGGTACATAAAATTGTAAATGTTTATTATGTGCAGTGTGATTTTTAAAAAAATATATATATGCATATTGTAGGGTGGCCAAGTTGAGCTGTTTAGCATTTGAATTACCTCATATAGGCTTAACCACTTTTCAGTAAGGACTCTCTACCTACTCTCTGTGGATTTTTAAGAATGCAATATGTTGTTTTTAACCGTCATCACCATGTTATACAATAGATCACGAGGATAACCTTCTTGTTTCTTATGCTGACAGGAAAAGATGCCACAACTGTAGGCTATCAGGTGACATTGTACATAGGGTTTGTGGCCAAGATCTGAAGAATCAGGCTAACTCAGATTCATCCTTTGGTCATGTCACATGCTTGCTGTGTGACCATAGAAAAGTTTTCTACATTATCCCTGCATCTATCTTCTTTTCTAAAATTTATGTGGTGAAAGCTAGTGGACTTAGAGAGTTATCAGAAAATTTATTATTTTTTAATTTTATGCATATTTGTGTGTAGCTGAGTGTATGTCTGTGCACCAAACTTTTGCAAGAGCCTGTGAAGGTCAGAAGAAGGTGTCAGATCCTATGGAACTGGAGTTATAGGCAGTTGTGAGCCATGTAGGTGCTGGGAACTGAACTTAGGTCCTCTCAAAGAGCACCAAGTCTTCTTAATNACTGAGCCATCTCTCCAGTCCCAGGAAGTTTAGAAAGGATAGCAATGTATGTAATCCAACATAATATGTGACACTTAATAAATTAATTAATTCTTAATTTTTTAAATTAATTCTTAATTAAGGCCAGCTATTAAAATGATTATTTATATGATAGCCCCAACATAATTTTAAAATTCTNTCCTTGACATATACCTAAAGGAAAGGAAATCTACTCATCATGTTATAAAGATACTTTATTCTCAAATTCATTGCACCACTATTTACAGTAGGAAAGATATGGGAATAATGTAAACATCAGTGGGTGGATGACTAAAAATTCCATGCACATTTACAATGGAATATTACATAACATTAAAACAGTGAGGGGATCCTACCATTTTCTGGAATGTGAATGAATCTAGAAAATCTTAAAGCACAAATAAAATAAAAAATTAATCTTTCTTAAAGAAATATACAAGACACACACACACATGCATGATCTCAGGGGTATGATCTGAAAAGTTAAGACAAATTAAATGTGTGGAGACAGAGACTAAAATGGCAGCTGTCAGGGTCAAGGTGGTGGAGGAAAGAGGGAGATATGGGCCAAAGGAATCAAGCAGCACATCTGTAGGATGAATTGATGGACAGCAGGACTGTCGTCAATGATGTCATATTCTGGACATCTTTGTGAAATAGTTATAGCCTTGTTTTAGATAATGGGCATGTAAGTTGGTTCCACTATGATAACCCTTTTAATATTTATATGTATCTTAACATTAAGTTTTATACCCTAAATATACATGATATGATTATTTTAAAGACAAAAATGGAAACCCAGAATTAAATTAAAAAAAATTAGACATAAAAATGAGCCACAGCTCTTCCAAGTGTGTCAAGAAAGCGAGGGCTCTAAGTCGTTTTCCTGTTAGGTGGNAGACACATCATTTTNCCCTTCTTCTTTGTCTGCTAACAACAGCATGTAAGGACCATGCTCCACACTCAAGCATGGACAGTCACCATGCAGGTTGTCTGCATACCACAGCTACTGCAGGTGCCCATTTCAGGCTTCAGGTGAGCCAACTCCTGCACATATCCTTACCCCATCATTTGTAGTAGTTATTGTCTTCACCCTCACAGCAGTTTTTAGGAGCAACACCCTAATACTTCTCCACAAGTCACTCTGTCCTGGCCTTCCCAAACCATAGGTTTAGCCGTTGGCACATTGTCATCAAGTGCATATGTATCCCCCAAATCTTTAAATAATAAGGAATGAATTTCTACCCTCATTTGTTTCATTTCTGTCTTGTGATGTCAGATGAATGGCATGTTCTCAATTATCAATATTCTACCATATAAGACTATGATAAAAGCAAATCTAATGAGCAATAACTTATCTAATCTTACAGGAATGTTAGGAATCATTGNTATGCTTAGGCTAGAGATAATGAGTGGTAGACTGGACAAGCTCACCGTTTACGGGTTCACTTAGTCAAACTTACATTTTAAAATAATATTTNTATTCTTTGAGAATTTCATATAATGAAATATATCCCCTCCCTACTCCTAACTCCTCTCAGATCCACCCTCCCCTCCTCCATCTCCCTACCCATACAATTTTGAGTTTTCTTCCACCTTTTTCTCCTTTCCTCTTACTCCTCCTTCTCTTCTACATTTTTGTCTTTTTCTTTTGAAAATCCAGAGAGTTCAAATTTTTTTGAAGTAGCCACAAACATTTTTATTTCTATCATTGTNTGACAGAANTATTTCTTACAATTGTATTATGTAATAGTGTGCTGGAATGAAAAAATGATCAAGCAACAAAACCCAAATCCCCCAAATTTCTTCTCGAATACTGGACTCTAGGCTAGTTTCTTGATCTGTAAAACAAGGAAAGTTGGACTAGTTCAGGGGTCTGTTCAAATGCAGATGCCCACAAGAGTCAAGCAGATCACAGACTGACAATTGGGCAGAGATGGAGTCTGGCAAAGTCAAAAGTGTATCAGACAGAGTTCAATTTGAATTGCTCAACANCTTGGGTGTGGTTAGCCTACCAGGGGTCATACCATTAAAGAAAATTGATTCTTCCCCTTCTAGCAACTGTCAAAACGCCAATATCTCCTCAGATNGTGGTGGGATCTCATGTCCACCTACTCCTCACCGTGCTAGAATTTTGTCTGGCTTGAGCTTGCACAGGTCTTGTTGTGTATGATGTCACAATGCTTTGAGTTTTTTTTCAGTTGCCCTGTTGTGCCAGAAAACACTGTTTCCTTGAAGCTGTCTATGANGTCTGGTTCTTACAGTTTTCCATCCACTGAGATCCCTGAGCCTTGGGAAGAAGCATAACAGATATTCTTCATTGAAGGTTGAGCATTACACAGTCTCTTATTCTCTGCACACTTAGTCAATGTCTTTTAAGTGTCTATTAGGAACAGGGCAGCTGCCAGCCGTTCAGGATTTGGGTATGTGTGGTTGATATATTGTGCACCCTAATAAAGCTTTCCTGGCTTCAGAGAACAGAACAGCCACTAGATACACATAGAGGCCAGAAAATGGTGGTACACACACCTTTAATCCTAGCATTCTGGAGGCAGAGATCCATCTGGATCTGTGAATTCAAAGCCACACTGGAAACAGAGCCAGGCATGATGGCACACACCTTTAATCCCAGGAAGTAATGGCAGGAAGCAGAAAGGTATATAAGGCGTGAGGACCAGGAACTGAGGCTTTTTAAGCTTTCAGGCTTTGAGCAGCAGTTCAGCTGAGATCCATTTGGGTGAGGACTCAGAAGCCTGCAGTCTGAGGAAACAAGATCAGCTGAAGAGTTGGCAAGGTGAGGTTGGCTGTGGCTTGTTCTGTTTCTCTGATCTTTCAGAATTTACCCCAATATCTGGCTCTGGGATTTTAATTAATAAGACCATTTAGAAATTCGAGTTACAGGTATGTATAAATCCTCTACAAAAGTTTTATGCAGAGTTCATCTAAGGCTAGAGTGCCTGGTCTTGAATTATGTTGCCTATTATAGAATATTGTGACTTTAGATAAACCAATTGTTTTCTCAATGTTTTTTGTAAGGATAGTATTGGTACCAATTCTAGATATATGATGCAAGCACCATATTAAACATTTTATTCAATGTTTACCACAGAGAAAATCTCATTATGACCAACTATAATTTATTTTTTTGTACTGTATCATACAGTTTGAAGAGCTTAGGACAGTAGACTTCATAAGAAAGCTCAACATTGAGCAATAGATAGATAGGTTAGTTAATAATAGTTCTTTATTTATTCATGTTTTTTGTTTACATGTATATATGTGAATGTGCATGTGTGTGTGGTATGAATGCATGTGAACATGCTTGCATGGTTATGACTGCATATGTGCACGTGTATGTGGAGGTCAGAGGTAAGCACTGGATGTCTTCCTCTATTACTATCCAACTTATATGTTGAGGCAATGTCTCTAGCCAGCCATCTCGCAGGAAGGATCACCAGTCTTTAACTCCTTGAGTTCTGGGATTATNGGTGTGCTGCCATTCCCACCTGGCTTTAAATTGGAACAAACAAACAAACAACCAAACAAAAAACCTGTGGTGCTGGATATGTGAACGTCATCTCTCTCACATGTATGTGGCAAACAATTTAGTAACTGAGACAACTCCCAANCCGTACTCNAGAGGCTTTTAAAGGGTTTTCACTACATGCTAGTCATGTCTCAGTGCTGGAATAAATGAATGAACTAATTTTTGTCTTCCTCTCTGTGGATATTTACACATAATTAAGGAATGTATTGTGAATCCCAGGTTAATGATTACGAAGGATTGGAACTCAGAAATCTTTTGCCTTGGGCGGAATCCCCTATGTTTTCCTGGTNGTTGGGCTGGGAAAGGTTGTAAGGGAGAGGAATTCCCCAGGGGCCATCCCCAGGTGACTCACTGTGGGGCAATGAGTCTGGGAGCAGCTCTGGCTCCTGGCTGGACTGCTTTTCTCAGGCTGTGTAACTTCTACATCTTTCATGGGGACTTGTACAAGCCACATGGGCACAGGATAAAGCAATCTTTTGATACTGACACAGTTTCTGCCTGAAGGACAGCTGTGGTCCAAGCTCAGAAGGTCTTGCCACCTTGACAGATTTAAGATAGCTTCTCACATGATAGAGATAACTTCTCACGTAATAGTGATAACAGTACTACGTATGTGTGTATGGTGTATTATATCACTCAGTGGTGTCGACTTCTTTCTCATTTGACTGGTCTCCCAGAGTTCCCTGAGGCAGCCTAAGCAGGTCCTCCTCCCTCCTCCTCTTCTTGCATTGTGCTTTTGAGATTTTTAATTGAAAGTTTTTATGCAGTATGTTTTGATCATGCTTTTCCTCTCCCCCGTTCCTTCCAGATCCTCCTTATCCACCCAGACTTGTGTTTTATTTCCATCTTTCAAAAACAAGCAAACACAAAAAACAAAAACAAAATGCCAAGAAACACACACCAAGAACCCCCATGAAAATGAAAATTAAAATGAACAAAAGATGACCAATAAGACAAAAAAAAAAAATGTCCAAACAAACAAAATGAAAGAAAAAGCCCACAAAATATCATTGAGTTCATTTTGTGTTGGCTGACTACTCNTGGGCGTGGAGCCTGCCCGGGTTGGTAAATCCGTTGGAGAAAACCGATTTTCCTTTTGCTGGCCGGTATTATTGCAGGTAGCTGCTTGGTTAGGGGTGGATCTCCATATCCGCATCCNCTTCCCCCTCTCAGTGCTGGAACCTGTATGACTTAACTTGTTCAGGCCCTGTTCCAGCTCTGTGAGTTCATGTGTGCATNAGCTCTGTTGTGTCTGAAAGACATTGTTTTCTTCCCGTCGTCTGTCCCTACTGACTCGTACAATCTTTATCTTCTTTCCCATGGATCCCTGAGCCCCCAGGGATGAAGATATTCCATTTAGGGCTGAGTGCCTAGTAGCTCTGAATATATGTAACTTATGGGGCAAGGACCCAGACTCAGACAGTTTTAAGGAACTTTTCTAGAAAGCCTACAACAAACAACTGGTAGACCCGCTGATACTCAGGTCTCCAGCTACAAATCTCTGGTTCTTATGGGCCGGGCAGACCTTGTGGCTTCTTGGTACCCAGGGCAGCCCTAGGGGAGAACACCGATGGTACGGTTTCATTATCTCAGAATATTGTCTTCCCTCGTTGTGACAGGGGAGCTTGCTTCCCTATCCCTGGAATTGCAGTTCTTCCCTCTTGTCTGGCCATTTAGATGAATCTTTCCCAGTGCTGCAGCCACATGCAGCCTCTGCCGTGAAACAAAAGCCGCATTTAGAGACTGTGGTAGAAGATACGGAATTACATAGCATCTTCCCAGTTTGGTTGAATTATAGGAAGACATTTAATGAATACCCTTCAGTTAGCAAATCNTAAGTTTAAACTACGGTATCAGCATCTTCTATTGTTTTCTGTTTTGTTGTCCTGTCATTCAGGACAGTATGGTCTTAGAGACAGCTTTTGTTACTACCTCATCTTTATTTCTGCCTTCCAGTTTAAAATCAGGCTGAATTCTTTAGCAAGTATGTTTCTTTCTAGAGACCAGTGGCTATATTCACCTAGAGATTAAAAAAAAAAAAATCCTTATATCTCCTTATTTCCTTTTTCTTCTGAATGTCATTCCCTCCCCTGCCATTTCATTTTTATAATCAAAATTGATGTGGTTTGTAACACTAAAAGTATAATCTTGAATTGTAATTCAGCATGTCCTTATTTATCTATAGATGGGGTCTATATTTTAAAACCAAATAAAAATATTATTTATGGTATTAAAATATTCCTGATTGCCCAAATCAAATTTTCTTTCTGCTAAAAAAAATTTAAGAACTCTAGTACTGATTTTGAAATCTAACTACTGGGGCTGGGGAGATGGCTCAGAAGTGAAAAGCACTTACAGCTCTAGCCGAGAACCTAAGTTCGGGTCCCAACACCATGTTGGCATGTACACACACACACACACACACACACACACACACACACACACACAGGATAAAGTAAATTTTTTTTTAATAAAAAGTAATCGTAGCCAGACATGGTGGTGCACAACTTTTATCCTGGCACTTGGGAGGCAAAGACAGGCAGATCTCTGAGGTCAAGGTGAGCTTGGCCTGCAGAGCAAGTTTCATGACAGACAGGGCTACACAGAGAAACCCTGCCTTGAAAAACAACAACAACAAGAAACCAAAAACCAAGAGAAAGATCAAGAGAGAGAGAGATCTAACTACTNGAGAAGGCATATCCCAAGTCCAGTTGCATGCCGGTTGCGTGGTCTCTTATTATTGTAGCATCTAAATTTGATCCTCGACTAGGACATTTAACTGGAGGCATTGTTCACATGGCTTACTCTCTCTGTTTGCCTGTTCTCAGATATAAAAGTGATTCGTGTTAAGTAAAGAACACTTGGGATTAGATTAGATATGAGAGCAATACTTAACCATTTTCCTAATTTTGCTTTCATAATGGGAGTGGTGGTAAAAAGAAGTGGATTTGTTANGATGATAAATGAAATTGCCTCGATAAATTACATAGCAACATGCGATGGAAGGTACAGCATATTTAATAATAATAATTCTATTTATTAGTATTTTTATTAGGACTTTGTTCATCTGATTACCTCTGGTTGGGTCTTTCCATCTTTATCTTATGTAGTCATCAGATTTCTCTGGAGAAGTAAAGCTAATAAAATATATATTATTATAAGAAAGGATTTATTAGATTGACTGAGACCGTCAAAGGCTGAATTGTATCCCAGTGGCTCTTTGTGTGCTGGAGAGAGTGTGAGGAGTTCATAGCCACTCAGGCCAAGAAGCTAAAAGCCTCAGAACAAGAGATTGACAATGTAAACCTGGGCAAGCCAGTTAGAGGCCAAAGGCGTGAGTTACCCCTAGAGAGCTGCTGTTGATCGACTTCTTGCTTTCAAAGGCTGATNAAACCAGGAACCCTAGCCTATTGGCTGAGTGAATCATCCCCACTCAGGCATAGATGATTATCTACCACAACAAGGTGGTAGAGGAANATGTCCTCCGTACCAGTCATGTGAACTTTTATTCTGTCAGTGGTTGTTCTCTGTACACTTACTGTTTAATCACTTACAACAACACATATGGTCTGTTATCTCCCCATCACCCATGTNNNNTTTTTTTTTTTTTTGGTTTTTCGAGACAGGGTTTCTCTGTGTAGCTTTGGCGCCTTTCCTGGAACTCACTCGGTAGCCCAGGCTGGCCTCGAACTCACGAGATCNGCCTGCCTCTGCCTCCCGAGTGCTGGGATTAAAGGCGTGCNCCACCACCACCCGGCCACCCATGTAAAGTTTTTAAAAGGGGNTCATTGAAAAGAATTGACTAACAAGGATGAAAGTTCATTCAAACAAATGAACATGGGCAATTTTGGTAGTGATTGTCAACAGAGTTGTAGAAGTCNCCACTGGTCATGGCAGTGTTGATGCTGTTGCCATTCCAGAGACAGATATGCATCAAAGGAACCTGGTGATGGAAACTTACTAGCATCAATGAGGAAAGTTGCTGTGATGAAACAGACAATGAATCTCAGGAAAAGTGATGGTTATAAAACAAAAACAAAAACAAAAAAAAAACCACACACACACTAAAGGATATTCATTGTAAATGAAGAATTGTTTCATAAAATTGACATGGGCAAAGTATGTCATTACATAAATCCCGATTGCATTGGGCTGTGCTTGGACTGGATCTGGAATATCTGTTGCTTACACCTTGCCTGCTATAATTGTACCAAATGCAAGTCATTCCTCCCAAGTGAAAGGAACAAAGTTCTATAGAAATAATTATGAGAGCTCCAAGAAAGTGTTGAGCCATCGAACATTTGAAAGACAATTAATTTTTAATCTTTTTAATTTCATTATACATTATACTGAAACCAACTTACCTGACACAAATGAATCAAATTTGCCAATGAATTGGCAGAAATGAAAACATGAAGGTAGAAACTAAAGAATACAGTCATAACCAGTTCCAAAATGCAACACACGGACCTTCTTTTATACCTGAAATTATGTATCTTATGTGTATGCTCGAGTTGCATGTTTAAAAACTTGGGTGCCTGATGAGTAATGGGTGATGCAGTGTCTCNATGGTTCCTAACTAAATATCTAAGACTGCAATAATCTTTTTTTAATGCCTGAACAAACTTGTCATGACTAGATGGAGCCTGTGTTTTGAGGTTAAAACTTGAGTGTGATGGGCTCANNAACTCAGTTTCAATATTTGGGGAGTGAGTCATGCAGTGTTACTAGAATAACATCTAATTTTAAATCTTTTGTTCAGCTGAAGCATGGAATGGTTTACTTCCACGAAGTAATAAATATTTGGTACAACTAATATACTTAGTAAAGGCCCTCTCTGTCTCTACCAAGGGCTGTTTCCTGTCCCTGCTTCAATGAGCCCCATCTCATCGTCTTTATCTAGATGGATCTTTATTTCTCTCTCTCCTCTTTTTTTGATGATCTTCTCATTTCCCATTTTTCCATGTCTTTCTCCTACAAGCTCTCATTTGCAAATAGTCTTATTTGTTTTCCCAGGATGCATCTACACACTATGTCTAGGGATTGTCAATAGTTACAATATTTGTGTTGTCACATAGAANACTTCAATTACTTAGGAAGTCTCCATTCAGATTAACTTAAACAACCTTAAAAATACTATCATAATTTATAATAGCAATGCTCTTTGACATTCCACTTTTCTGGAATACTGATGCATTCTTTCTCAATTCTGTAAGGCCAGTCAGGACTGCATGTGCCTCGAAATTAATTTCTTCAGAATTTGTACTTAGAAGATGCTGTTACGGGCTCTGAATAGTTCAGCTGTTAAGAGAGAGCACTGCTGCTTCTAGAGAGGATCTGGGTTTGGTCCCCAGCACTCACATGGCAGCTCACAAACAGCCTTATAACTCCAGTTACAAGGGATCCAGTGCCATCTTCTGGCCTCCTNGGGTACTACATTCATATGATGCCCTTAAACACAAGCAAAACACTCATACACATAAAATACAAAAAGTAAAATATTTTAAAAATGTGAAAAAAGATGTTTTTACATTGAAGAAATATATTTCACCTAATATGAAACTATGACTATATTTGATCATANATTATACCTAGAACATGGTAGTTTATTACATATTATCTGACTAGATATCAATTTGATTAAATACAAGGAAATAAAACACTAAAGAAGCTATCCACATTCTTTCCCGAGTCAAATTCTCAAGCAAAGGAAGCACTGAAATACATTACAGCATAGCAAAAAGAAAGAATGGACTTTGGGTAAAACATGCAATTATTGGTTATATGATCTTGAGTGTATTTCTTTGCCTTTTCAAGCTTCAGCTTCCTGTATGTTTTTAAGGAAAAAACATACATCACTTATTTTATTTGGTATGGTGAGGACCAAATGTGATAATACATAGTCCACATGGAGCACATTCATGGTGCAGTGAGAACTTAGGAACTTCTACCCATCCTCACCCTTTAACTACTCTTTGAACAGTTCATGACTATATGGGCCTCACATATATTGTCTCTCTACAATTCATGGCAGTCCATGAATATCACACAATTCATTGGCCACCATCCTATAAAAGCTAAGTCTTGATTATAATAATGTAAGTTAATAAGGTAGATTTTTTGATAACATATTCTTCATTCTTTGAACTTCAACAGCCATAAGTTTATTGCTGCCTTGTTGTAGATCCTGTTTACTACATAAAATCAAAGTTACCAAATTTTATATGGTAGTTTATTAATTCAAGTGTTTTATACCTGTAGATCAACCAACCAAGGCTATAAAATATTCAGAATAAAGATTATCTTTATATTGAACATATGTAGATCCTTTCTTCATCCCTTCTTCTCTCCTTCCCCACCTTCCCTTCCCCTTCCACCTTCCCTCTCTTCTTCCCTCCTCCTTTCCTTCATCCCTCTCTACTTTCCTTCCTCCTTCCTCCCTTCTTTCTCTTCTTCCTCCTCTTCCATTTCCATCTCTTCTCTCCCACCTCCTCCTCTCTGGATCTCTATATTGCCTGAGCTGATCTCAAACTCCTGGCTCAAAAAATTCTCTTCACCTCAGCCTCCCAAATGACAGGGATTACAGATGTGTGTCTCTGAGCTAATTGTATAACTTGTTCTTATTACTTCATATATATATATATATGCACACACATATGTATACATCTTATGTCTTAATAATTGCACATATTATTTACAACATACTATGTATTATGAGTATCTAGTAATTATTTCAAATATATGGGAGGATGTATACAGGTTACATGCAAGTAAAAAACAGTTTTATATAGCATATAAGAACATCCATGGATTTGGGTATTTTCAGAGAGTTCTGGAATCTAACTATGTGGATTTCAAGAAATATAGTACACATTGCAAGGTGGTGGTGTAAGACGAACTTCTAACCAGTCTTATTAATAAACACACAGAACAAGAAATAAGGGTGAAAATCTGACAGAGATCAGAGGAATTAGGAGCAAGCCACCACTAGCCTCACCTCACCAACGCTGCCTCTACTTCCAAGGAGCTAAGCGAAGAGAAGAGAGAGACTTCCGGTCTAACCCAGCTTTTTATGTCTGTCCATTCTCTAACTCATATTCTATCCTCACCAAGCTACATCACTTCCTGTCTTGTCTGCAGGGACCTCCATAACTCTATGGCTGACGCTGGGGTTAAAGGCATGTGCCACCCCCCCCTTCCGATAGCTCCCAATGTGACCTTGGAGTCACAGAGAAACAAACGGATTAAGGGCGTGTGCTAACTTGCATGACTATTGTTTTACTACTAGTGGCTGGCTACCCCATTTTTCCTCCGATCCTCAGATAAATTTTATTGGGGAACACAGATAAAATATCACCACATGGTGGTGTCACTCAAATTTAATCCCAGCACTGGGGAGGCAGAAGCAGGTGGATCTCTGAGTTCAAGGCCAGCCTTGTCTAAAAATCAAGTTCCAGGACAGCTAGGGATACACAGAGAAGTCTTGTCTCAAAAAACAAAAACAAACAGAAAGATAAGAAAGGAGGCACTCACTAGGATGATTGTGAACAGTATGTTTAAACAGGTTAGCANTGATTTTCTCCATGTATTTCAGTNCACATTGGTGAGAAATGAAATTCCTCACCAATCCTGATGATGTAAGTGTATTAACAAAGATGAAAAGCTACAAGTTGTCTGGGAGGAATTAGTGCTAAACTAAAACCAGCACCCTTGTTGGCTTGCATATTGGGATGGCAGGATCTCAATAAGAAGAAGCCTGGATGCTGACACAGTTCTTGTCTCCTTTTAGCTTCTGTGGTTCTGCAGAACCCTGGCATCTGCTCCTGCCTGAAATGTAGCAGCATCCTTAGAAAAGGAGGCTTTATTCTCTGAGGGCTCAGCCTAGTTGGCAGCTACTGGGGGCTTAATGGAATGGCTGGGCTACAAGATATAATGCATGTCTACTTTTGTAAGGAGGTAGAAAAAAAATCTCACAGTTATCTATTTCTATTTCTCATCCCCAGCAGGACACACAGCTAGTACACAGACAGTGTGTTGTATTTCAAGGTGTAGAGAAATTACGGATATTGGTTAAGGGTGCATAGAAAAGATCTGGGGAGCACAAAGAGGGGCCAGAATGTTTCAGAGAGGTGTTTGAAGAAATATTTTCCAGGGTACAAACCACCCATGTAGGTCATCTGTCAGAAANGCTTGATAGTCTTCACTCTGAAAGGCAATGAATGCTTTATTCAGAGACCATTCTTTTCTGGGAAGACNGTAGCCTATGCAAGGTGGCTCACTTTACAGTTACTATCCCCCCAAGGAAGATGGAGATAACCTGCTGCTAAAGTTGCTTTTGTTTTCAATTGTATTTATTCTTGATATTGTACATCAGAGAGTTGGAAAGTCAACATCTAGCCACTGTAAGATTTATAGGTTAATNTGTTTATTACACTATGATTTTATTCTTCTGGGGTTGTAGGATAACCCTGACAGAAACTTTTAAATCCACATCAGATTTGAAGAAAATGCTTATCTGCATTTATGACAAGAAACATATTATTTTAGGGAAGCCAAAAATACTCTTAATCATATCAAAAATATAATGCATAGAAGGCAGTTAATAAACACTTAATCTCTTTTCATAGCCAGGTGCTCTGCCACTAATGGAGGTAAAACTCTTGTGATATTACATAAAAGCTGTAATTTTGGGGCACTAATTTTTTTCACCTTATATACATAAGTTATGAAAGTTTTTTTGGGGGGAGGAACAAAAATGTTTGGATCAAATCAAAGTAAGTATAAAATGTCATAATAAATGAATTAAAATTTAGGAATGTATGTATCCTCTAAATTATGTGTTTTTACTACATAAGCAAAAGGAGGCAATGTCAGTTTATACAAGCTATCAGAGGAAACCATAAAATTCCACAAAACATAAACATGTAAAAAGGAATGAAACAGAAAACAAATAGATCTTCACTTAAACTATTATGTTTCCAAACGATTACAAGTCAGCATGTGGAAATCCAGATACTGCCTTGAAAGATTCATTTTATCTTCAATTGTGTGGATATATGTATGTCTGTATTTGGGGATGTGTACCGGAGTGCAGGTACCCACTTAAGTCAACATGAAGCTATTCCCAGCCTTCTGTTATTTAACAGAGGTCACATTTTCACCAAAGATGTATGAGCAGAAAAAATATGAGTGATGTAGAAGGCTGAAATATAGATATGAGATTAGAATCTTGAATTGTAGTTGGTCAGTCAGAAGTCCATATCACAACTCAGACTTGTTGTTGCACACTGAAGTTGGGCAGTCATGTGAACTGATCCTTTAACTCATGAGGTCAGACTCTATCTCCTGGTGGAAGGTTTTAGAATCAATCAAAGGACATCCAGCTGGTATCCACTGAGGATCAGATTGCTTGATTTATGGGAGAAGCCATCACATATTGAGCATTCATGATTAAGTGCTGGCTGGGTCTAAGAACATAAGAGTATTAAATCCACCTTGGTTTTCTCCAGTCCCTAATAAATCTGAACATATAGCTCTCAGACTGTTCTGTAAGCAACAACACAGATTATGCACAGTAGCATTTTTTTCCTGGTCTCCTAATACTAAAATCAAGACAAAACAAGGCAAGCATACTGAGACAANAAGAAGACCCAAAGAAATGAATGACTGGCTGAAGGAATGAAGGGAATGACCACCAACAAACTACGGTGAATCATAAGTCAAATTGGGCCATTGCTGTCAAAGTTCATCAAGAAGGCAAAGGAAATGAGGCTTCCCTTGTGTCTGATAAGACATCATGTCTGTCAGGTCCTATGGGAACACAGGCTCCCTCCTATCTGTTTTCCACTTTCCCCATGAACTGCAGATTTAACAGTGTTCCCTGTAGCACCAGTCAACAAGAAAAGAGAGATAATTAGGAATTGGAATGCCTGTCCATACCTTTCAGATATGCCAAATCAAAATATATTTTTGCAACTTCCCCAGGTNACCTGAAGGCACAAGACATCACTCAGTGAGAACACTAGACTCTATAGTCCTGAGCAAAGAGTAAACAATATTCCTACAAAGCAGTGATCAAGTGTTGGTTCCACATGCCAGAGATACCATCGGGGGCCACTGTCATGTGGCACAAGAACTGACTTCACCCACAGAGTGCCATGCCTATCATTTTCAGTAATTACAGCCTCTAATATTGTCAGCCTCTTGGCAGGAGATGGGAGACTCCACACCTCTCCATGGCCAGCTTGCGAGTCAAAGCACCATGGCAGCCTTTCGCAGCTGTACTTCTAGTCTATCAAAGACTAAATATCTTTTCCCAACTGTTCTGTCATTACTCTGTAGTCACTCTAAGCTAGGTACAATTAAACACAATATTCACTTCCAAAGAGACTTCTGGGAGAACAAGTNCGTGTAGCCAGAAGTTTCTTCAGTCCTGCCCAGCCCTGTGGTGGGGACGAATCTCNCCCACCCATGTCCTGTNGCTGCTTGGTCCCAAGTAAACACACAGAAGCTTATATTACTTACAAACTATNTGGCCTATGACTTTAGCTTCTTGCTAGTTTGCTCTATCATCTTAAATTAACCCATTCCTATTAATCTATATGTTGCCACATGGCCATGGAGTCTGCTGACAACTTGTTGTTCCTTCAAGTGGCATCTCTCCCACTCTCCTTGCTTCTCACTATCTCTCCTGGATTTTCCCACCTGGATCCATCCTGCCATGACATAGGCCAATGCAGCTTTATTTATTAGCCAATGGGAGCAACCCATATTCANACCATACAGAAAGACATCCCACAGCAAGTCTGATGTTCACCAACATGGTGGCATTGAGAAGTGCTCTAGACATGAGAATCTATTCTATCTGTAGGCAGGTCAAAAAATATGTAATAGCTCACCATTCTAAATCTTTGTAAAGAATCTTCAAACGGCCTAAGTTATTTTATCTGATGCCCGTGTTCAACTCATTTAAGGGACAAACACTCTGTTATACACTAGTTACCAAAACAATCAGGTGAAACCTTTAATTTGTAAACAATGTAANTGATGCTGCAGTTTCTTAGTGTCTGTGTTTTTTGTTTGTTTGGCTGGTTAGTTTCTTTTGGGACTGGGTCTCTATGTAACCCTGGTGTCCTGGAACTCATTATGTAAACTAGCTTGGCCTTGAACTCACAGAAATCTACTTGTCTCTGCCTCTCAAGTTCTTGTATTAAAGGCATGCNCCACCACTCCCAACTGTCTATGGGGTTTAAAATTCGCCTCCCTCCTTATTCCTATAGCTCTTGTTTTAAATCTGTTCCTTCATATCATCCAACAAATTAACTCCATAATGTTTCAGTAATTTTCATTTGTAAGTGATAAGTACCATAGATAATGACTGAAACCTCCAAATAATTCCTGGATTGGTCAGGTGTAATTGTGGGAATTTTTAGGTGTATGATGGGATAGGGGGTNACTGTGTTTGGATATAGCTTCTTTTTCTTCTGAATCTTATATAGTGTGTGAGGTCATTTAATTTGATGAAAGAGACTGATGAGCAGATTCAAATAAAGAGANTCAATAATGAATTAAAATGTTATTTAATTTCACAGCTAATCAATTCAACTAGAAAGAAAAATTGTGCCTTACAAAAATCTCGTCTTGTAGAAAGCCAAGGAATGTGATGTTACTAATCCTGCAGGTTAGGAGGAGCTTGTGATCCTATGTCATAGATAAGAACAGACAATAAACATTCCCAGATTTAGGAAATAATTGGGATAAAGATTAGAAGAAACTTGTGGTTCAAACATCACACCAACTGGGATTGACTTTCTTTGCATCGTGCCCTCCTGTGAGCATCCTTGACCTCAGCATTCCTCAGGCTGTAGATCAGGGGGTTCAGCATGGGGTTGAAAAAACTGTAAAACAGGGAAAGGATCTTCTGCTGTGTCTCGGGGTGCTGAGACTTGGGGGCCATGTACATGATGATGGCACTGCCAAAGAAGAGTCCAACCACACCTGTCTCTTATACACATCTAGATGTGTATAAGAGACAGGCCCTCCCCTGACTGAATCCTCAGGATGGCCATCAGGATGCGTGTGTAGGAGACCAGCACCAAGCACAATGGTCCCACTAATATGAATACACAGGCTGCAAAGATGACGACTTGATTGAGTGTTGTGTCTGCACAGGCCAGCTTGAGGACAGACAGAATTTCACAGAAGAAGTGATTGATTTCATGAGGTCCACAGAAGGGCAGTCTCAGGATGAGGACTAAATGGACCAGAGCCAGGAGGAAGCTAAATATCCAGGAACCAGCAGCCAGGATACTACACACTCTCCAGTTCATGATGACAATGTAGTGTAGGGGGTGACAGATAGCTACATACCAGTCATAGGACATCACCACAAGGAGGAGACATTCTGTGTGTGCAAAAGCCAAGAAGAGAAAGGTCTGTGTCATGCATCCAGCAAAGGAGATGGGCTTCATCTCATCCAAGAGGTTCACCAGTGTCTGTGGCACTGTGTTGCAGGCATAGGCCATATNNACAATAGCCAGATGGGAAAGGAAGAAATACATGGGAGTGTGGAGTCTGGAGTCCAGGCANATTATTCCAAGGATGGTCCAATTCCTCAACAGAGTGAATGTATAGAAGAGAGAGAAAAGTAGAAAAAGAACTAGATGGATCCTTGGGCCAAGACAGAATCCCAGTAGGATGAACTCTGTGACCATTGTCTGATTTTCCTCCACTTCACTATGAAAAAGGATGCAGAGAACTGAGACTCAATTCTTTTAAAACATGTTTTATCAAAGATCTCGTAGATTTTTTTAACAACATAGAGAAACTATCAGTAAATGCCAATAAGAACTTATTCANTTCATTAATAGATTAATGATGTATTTTTAAAAAGTTGTCCAACTTTTAGAAAAGAAATGCATCACCAATGGTTATTTCCTTAGAATCATTGGCACTAAGCAGTTAAGAACTAGCAAACCATACACACAAAATAATCNTGAAATATAGATTGTCTCAGTGTGTCTTGTGTGCAAGGTTATAAAGGAGTTACTGAGGTTTCTGACTGAAACATCACACCATCTTGGATGAACACAAAACAAGTAGTGAAAAAGCTTTCAAAATGACACTAATACCAGAAAAAATTAATTTGATAGATGCTGTGGGATGTCTTTCTATATGCTGTGAATATCTATTACTCCCATTGGCTGGTAAATAAAGCTGCATTGGCCTATGGCAGGGCAGGATGGAGCCAGGCAGGACAATCCAAGAGAGATACTTAAAGCAGAAAGACACCAAACTGCTGTNCAAGGAGCAACATGTAATGGGGACACAGGTAAAGCCACAGAAGACATGACAATACATAGATTAATAGAAATGGGTTAATTTAAGATGAAAGAGCTAGCTAGCAAGAAGCCTGCCATAGGCCATACAGTTGGTAATATAAGCCTCTGAGTGATTATTTTATAAGTGACTGTGGGACCTCAGGGCCAGGCAGGACACAGGAAAATTTCCAGCTACAGAGAGAAGTTATATTAGTTACTTTAAGTGTATAAGGCATAGCTAAAATCTAGAGGGTGCTTACATAACCACTCAAAGAAAATCATAAAACAACATTTAAAAAATGATTGGACTGTATGTTAAGCAAGTGGTCATTTGATGGGTAAGAAAACCCAGGGCCTTTGTGGAATACAAGGTGATGTTTAGATGTAGGCATAGAATTTGGAATGTAGTTATTCATGAGGAAGGAGGAGGTGGAAATTATATCTAATGACAATGATATATGATGTTGTGTGCCTACACGTTTGTTTGTGTATCCATCCCAAATTATTGCCTTGAAAATTAGATAATAGCCAATGTTTCATGATTTGGTGGCTAGTCAAGTGGGGCATTCACAAAATTATCAGCACATTACAGAACACTAGGGCAATTTTGTTTCACTAAATGCATTACCACCCAGACTCAGTGTGTGTGAGTTCCTACAAGCATTTAAGGATTTGGAAGGTGGCTTGGTAAGTGCCTATATAAATAATCTTGCAAGCAAATTACTATTACTATATTACATATACTATCTATTCAGACTTCTCTTTCTAGGATTCACTGAAGAAAATTAGCATAGAATAAAAATAGAGAAGGAGTAGGCTGGTTTTGTTGTTAATCTAATCTCTCATATTTGTAACACATACTGTATGTGAAATCCAAAGCACAAGAATTTGCAATTTAAACTGGAAAAACATTGTCTGATTTTGGCATCAATAATTATACACATTGCAACTTTTCCATAAATAGCAAGAGGAAGGATTGTTTTGGGCCAATCTCTAGTTTAATTAATGTCAGTACCAAGGGAGATGTTAAAGAGTGTTTCCCTAGGAAATTGGCATGACAGACAGTCTTTTATTCTGAGAAAGGCACTCATAAAATAGACATGCAACTGATGAGAATAAGGTAGAGGTGGAAATAAGACATCAGCACAAACAGGACTGGAGAGTTTGGG
>LZPO01017530.1:126276-137076 GCA_001675575.1 Neotoma lepida | reverse complement strand
AAACAAATGGAAGGGGTAATTAAAATTTCAGGTGAACTAGCCTAAAAGCTGAGAGAATTCTGTCAAGTGGGAGATGAAAATGAAAATCTGTTGTAAACATATTTAATTCATGCACTGAATAGCCTGACCATGTTTCTCTTGTGTGTGATCACACACGCATTTTATATTCTCACACCATTAGGGTGCTGTTTTCTGTTTAAAAAAAAGAACACAAATTTTAATAAGTTACTCTTTTTTGTTTACCAGGGATATTTCAGAGATTTTGTTCAAGGAAATTGCTTATAGAAAGTATAGGACAAATGAGAAGGGGGAGGGGAGTACTGCTAAGTATAATTTGAGATTTTGGTATACTATATAACACTGATGGAAGGAGTTTTTGAAATTGTTTCTAACTTGGCATAGTTTAAAAGATGCTTTTAAACATTAGCCTTTACATGAAAAAGTTTCTGCATGTTCTCTGATCTTGATTTAAAAAGTTTCGGAGATTTGAGCATCAATATTGCCCACNTTCCAAATGTCTTTCCTGGTCAGATGTGATGAAAGCCCTTTGCTCGACTGTTCAATAAATCAATATTTATTTCTTTCATTTACTGAAAAATTTAATAATTTCATTTTTCTTATCAGCTGAATAATAGNTTATTATATCAACATATCACATTTTCATTATCCATTCACTAATTGATAGACATCTCGGCTGTTTTCTNTCTCTGCCTATTCTGGATAGAACAGCAGTGAACATGAATGAGCAAGTATCTCTGTGGTAGGACACANAGTCCTTTGGAGTGGATCTAGTCTTAGCTTCCTGAGGAACCACCACACTGATTTCCATGCTATCTATACTNAAGTTTGCACTCTCACCAGCAATCAATAGTGTTCCCCTTTCTCCACATCCTTGGCAGCATGTGTTGTCATTTGTTTTATTGATCTTGGCCTTCCCAACCAGGGTAAGATGAAATCTCAAAGTACTTTTAATTTGCATTTTCCTGTTGGCCAAGGAGATGTTGAATGTTTTAAAAAGTGTTTCTCAGCCATTTGTGCTTCACTTTTTNGAAACACTATTTAGTTTTACACTCCATTTTAAAAATTGGGTTATTTAATTTCTTAATATTTAGTTTTTTAGTTCTTTATATATTCTAGATACAAACCCTATATCAGATGTATAAATGGTAAACATTTTTCCCATTCTGTAGGCTGCTGCTTTGCTCAAATGGTAATGCCCTCTGCTATGCAGAAGCTCTTCACTCCATGAAGTCCTATTTATTAGTTATTAGTGCCTGTGCTTCAGCATCCTGTTCAGAAAGTCCTTTCCTGTGCCAATGACCCCACTTTCCCTTCTATCAGATTCTATCAGATTATCTGGTCTTACATTGAGGTCCTTGATCTGNTTGGAGTTGAGTTTTGTGTGGGTGAGAGATACGAATCTATTCCCCTACAAGTAGCCATCTAGTTTCACTAGCACCATTTGTTGAAGATACTGACTCATCTCCAGTGTGTATTTGTCCAAAGTCAGGCATCTATAAATGTGTGGAATTATGTCTGGGTTTTCAATTTTGTTCCATCAATGTACATGTCTGTTCCTATAAAAATGCCATGCTGTTTTTATTACTACAGCTCTGTAATACAACTTGAAATCTGGGATGGTGATATCTCAGGTAAATGGATGAAGCTAGAAAGAATCATCCTAAATGAGGCAATGCAGATCCAAAGACAAATACTGTTTAATTTCTCTTATATGTGCACGTTAGCTTTTAAGCTTTAGATATGTGTGTTTTGATATGAATAACTGCACAGGTTAGGTACCTTGTAACAGGATCTGGGTGGTAGGGGTCTTCCAAGTAAGGGTAAATAGAGTATAGTGTTATAAATACATAAAGGGGAGACTAGAATAGGAGGATTAGAGANGGGGATTGGAGGGCAGGGTAAACTAGGGAGGGATAACTAACCTTGAAAGCCCTTTGAAAAGCTATATAGAAGCCTACTATTATAAAGTCTTCCTAAAATATATACATAGATGAAAGGAATTTAAATGGAGTCACAATATAATAGGGGCAACAGTGCTCCAACTGGATATCTTATGCCATCAAGTGAAGTCTCCAATGTCAGGAAAGGGTTATAGTTTTTTGAGTTGTTAACTGGAGGGGTCCCATAAACCTACCCCACAAACATCACAGTATATTTCCAATACTGTTGGTTATTCTCTATAACCTGATGGTAAATCCCTGTTGCTGAAGACACAACATGTCGTCCAACATGGAGAAGTGGAGCTAGTGCCTATCTAGAAGCTTTACCCATAATGATTAGTGTTCATGGTGCTGAAAGGTACTCTGCCTACTACCAGAGGAGAAAAGTAACCATTACTGTTACCCAGCTACAAAGAGTGCAAGCTGTGAAATATAATGGTGCAATAGTGGTACAAACAGTATGGGGGTAACCAACCACTTTTTAAAAATGGATTTAAGGCCTACTGCATGAGGTGGAACTCATACCTTGCACTGCTAAAGTGGCCAAGAACCTGAGACAAGGTAGGTCATAGGCCCTAGAGGAAAAGCTACTACTATTATTCTGNTAAAGGATCATAGCAATAAAATGACTCATAATGATGTATTACTATAGCCATAGAGAAAAAGCATAACTCAGTCCTCGTCAGAGAAGCTTCTTCTGACAGTAGATGATAATTAGCAAAGAATTGCACAAGTAGACAATGTACAGAGAGTAGGAGACTTTGAAGTCCTCAGACTTAAATGGGCTCTCTTTATCAAACCCCTCTCCCCAAGACTCAGAGATTTAGGCAGAAAGATTCTAAGAGCCAGAGGTGGTGAATGACTCCAGGGAAACAGTGTCTTCCAGACACAACAGGACTGATACACATAGAAACTCACAGAGACCGTGACAGTACACCTAAGACTTGNGCAGGTTCAAGCCTGGCAAAATCCTAGCACTGAGCAGGGGAATCCAAGNAAGCCCCTGCNGGCAGCTGCCATGCTGCTGTAAGGCATGGGCAAAGATTTTCTAGAAGGGCGGGGATAGCAAATGTTTCTGCCTGTGTTGCAATTCCTCAATCCTGCTGCTGTTGTGTGAACCAGACATGAACAACANGTGGCAAACACGTTCAATTTCCAGTTAAACTCCATGGGAATGGGCAGCAGGGCAGCAGGGCCCGTGCCCTGCCTTCTTCACACCTATGTAGAACCATTCAGGCTTTCTATGACTACTTTNAAATAGTTCACACCCTTTTCTCCACATGGTATTTGGTTCAGGAGTGATCAGAGATGTTGATTAGCATTAAACCTCAAAATAAGGATCCAGACTTATTGTTGGTGCTGAACACACCGCTTTGGAGGGTGTAGATGGTGGCCTGTCCAATCCCACAGGCTCTGCACAGGGCCAACAAGCCAAGGTGGGGAATTTAGGGAGACAGTGTGACCTTCTTCTTCTTGGATGAGTCTCAAAGCTCATTTTCTTGACTACACATGGATAGATGGTCTATTAAATAAACAGCCCAGAGTCAAAATCCAGGCAAACGAGATTCCGGTGCTGGGATCAGAAGCATCTAAGGGCNAAACAGCCAATGACTGACTGATTTTCAGGCTTTTCCTATGGTGATGAATGTAACATTTCTCTCCTTGTGGGAACATACAGCAGTGGTAGAGGGGTGGAGGGGTGGAAGAGAGGAGGGGTGGAGGGGGGAGCTAAAAAAATAAAGACTGTTTGGGAGGACTGGAGAGTTAAGGGCACAACATATTTAAAGAGTGGTGTTGAGGAAATAGACAATTGGAAGCTCAGGCTGCAGGTGATGTCTCTAAACAGGCACAATCCTTCCCCACACCTCGCTGGCACCCTCTCTCACCCCACCTCACCATTCCCTGTAGCCAGGCAACAACCATCCCTGTGGGACACTGAAAACTTCTCCTGAACCAGATTGTGTCTCTTGGCTTCCTGTCTCCTTTCCTTTTTATTCTCTCACTAAAATTTTCAGATAAAACCAGCTAGTTTCTAAGAGNAAGCACAATGTGTCTANATTGATTTTATACTAGTACAAGAACTTNTATCTCTCACACAGACCAAATTCAGCTGTAATCTCTAATACTCAAGAAGTGTAAGCTGGGCTGAGGGGTGGCCCATCAGTTCACGTGTTTACTGTGCAAGTCTGAGGACCAGGGTTCAGATCCTCTGGAAGCTGGGTGGGGGTGGTAGCCCACCTGGAAAGGCAGACACAGAGACACCAGAGCAAACTGGCTGTAGGACTAGCCAAGTGAGGGAGAGACCCAGCTTCAGAGAACAAGGTGAAAGGACATGGATAATGATTCCTGACTTGAAATCGCCGGCCTCCACATGCATACACATGTACACACGCACACACACACATCTGATGTCAACACTGATTACCCAAGACCCACATAAACTCCATGTGGCTGTTAGAATGCACAAGTCACCTGCGTAGGTACTACAAAGTCATCTGGACTTTGATGATAACCACTTTAAAACCTTTGTTTACTTCCTCCCTTGGTGCTAGAGGTGGAAGCCAAGCATAGCCACATTCTAGGTCGGTGATCTACCAGAGTTGCTCCCTCATTCCAACCTCCAGTCTTTTATTGTAACACCCAAACATGGCCACCCTGGACTCGGCCACTGTCCTAGCTAGTTGGAGGTATGGTCACAAACATTATAAACAAGCATGGGGTTTTCAAGTTCCTGGAGGCCTGAACTCGAGGCTCAGGTTTCCAGCACGGCCATTTCTACTGAAGGCTTCTTCCTGTCTCATAGGCCTCTCTGCCTGCCTCTTGGATTGTCTCCTGGGATGATATATTCGCTCTCAAGTTTTACCTTGTGTTATTTTTGGTTTTTTTAATGTGTTTATTTATATTTTTGTGTGTAGTATATTCATATGTCTGTGTGCAGGTGCATGAGCCTATTTTTCATGGAGGCCACTCACTCTTTATTCTTTTGAGTCAGGCTCTTGGACTGAATCTGAATCGAGCCCCTGCAATACCCCTGTTTCTGACCCTGCAGCATTAGGGTAAGAGGTACACACATGTAGCTTTTGGTGTGGGTGCCAGGACTTAGCTCAGGTCCTCATGCTTGCTTTGGAAGAATTTTTTACCTGATCACCGAGCCTTGCCCCCAGTCCCTTGGGTCTCTTCTTTAAAGGGCATCAATGACATCATGGACATCAAAGCTCCACTTTTAAATACTGTCACTGGGGAGAAGGACGTCAGAAGGTGAACCTGGGTGTACACAACACTCCGTTCATGGCAATCTAATACCAAGTCTTGAAATTATACCGTAATCCTGTACATTTCAGGACACTGACATCTCTCCATGGATTGCTGAGTGACTTTCCTTTTCTCCTCGTTCCTGGTGTTCAGACATTCCTTCTGTCATACTGGGTGACTCTGACTTCTATTTTTTTGTTATTGTTCTTTTTCTTTTTTGAGATGGAGTCTTGCTATGTAGCCCAGGCTGGCCTTGCACTTTCTGCAATCCATCAGTTCCCAAGTGCAGGATTATAGGTGCACCCCACCATTCCTGCCCTCCCGATTTCTTCCTTTATCAGTGATAACACACTAATAGTGTGTTGAATGGCAGAGTTTTTCAAGGACTGAAGTAAAGATGGACAATTAAAAATATAATACTGTGGAGAAACCAATTTCAGTTTAATGTCTCAAACATTCATCTTCTATTTCTGAAAATAGGATACTTGTTTTTCCTCTTCTTAAGCACCCTCCCTTGGCANAAGGCTCTTATGCCTAGCTCATTCTTATATATTTAATTATTTGTTTCTTTATTTTATCCCCAAACCGCTCATCTCTTTATTTATTCACTCTTCTATGCAAAGTAATTAAACTCTTTGTTATTAAAACCCACTAAATGTGGAGAAGTCCATTTCTGTTCTTCCACGCATACAGGAGTACTGAAGTAACTTCTTCAAATATAGAATTTTCTCCTAGNTATGCATTGTCATGACCATGGAATGTAGAAGTAGGTGCAACCATGTCTTCTGTTAGATAGCAACACTTCTCTTGTCCTACCCTATTTAATTATTATCTAGTCATCTTCTTCCCTAATTTTTACTCTATTTAGTTTTAAGTTCCCTATGAGTGCACGTGAATATGTATGTGTATGTTTGTGTGCAGTGTATGTGTGTATGGTATATATGAATGTGTGAGTGCAGTGCAAGTATGTGCATGTGTACACATGCCTGTACCTGTGTACCTGTGCAGAGACCCAAAAAGGGCATCAAATGTCCTGCTCTATCACTCTCCATCTCATTCCCTTGATACAGCGCCAGTCTCTGCCTAAACCTGGAGTTAACCCCTGCGGCTCCCCTCTCTCTGTCCTCCTCGCCAATACTGGGGTTAAGGGTGAGTGTGACTGCATCCAGTGTTTTTAACTTGCTCTCTGGGGATTTGAAGTCAGGTCCTCAGGCTTGTGCAGCAAATGTTCTTTGTTCTTGCTGACTCATCTCTCTAGCCCAGTTTTTATATGGAAGTTTGAGCTGTCATAGTTGGAGCATCTAGTGACCATCATACTGCAAATCCCATCTCAACACTCCGTCTTTAAGTCTCCAGCGTGTTGCATTGCTTCCTGTCCTCTTTTCCAGTTCCCTTGTATTTTGNGTCCTGTGACCCTGCCGTGGCTTTGTTCTTTTCACTCACAGAGCACTGAGTACTCCTTTACTCTCTACCTCCTGGGCTTTTATTTCTTATGCAGTTTTTGGTAGCAAATCCCAGGAACTTCAGGTTAAAATGAATCACAGTTTGTGGAGTCAGGTAGTTGGGGATGGGGTTGGGGTGGGGATTGGGGTGTGTGTTCCAGATGCTAAAAGCCAAAATTTCGATGTTTATCTATTCCTCCCTGTATCAGTAACTTNTCTGTAACTGTGATGAAACACAACGACCAAAAGCAACTGAAGGAAGGAAGACATTATTTTGGTTCCAGAGGGAGTGCTTTGGACCATAGCATCTAATCCAAGAAATAGTTGAAGATGGTAACAGAAACTTAGTAATTAAAGAGAGGCTTTCTGTTTATAAGAAAGACATCTCCAATGTGACCTGAACCTTATTATATGTCTTCAAGTAGAAGTGGCATTGCCACAAAGAGTTATGGTTAAATCTTGAAATCTATCATTTGACTGTGATGTTCATTAAGTGGTTAATGGGTACATGTATTTAGCAACATGACTTTGTTTTCCGTATTGAAATTCTCTGTCTTAACAGAGTGGATGGAGTGAAAAAAGGAGCTTCCCAGTAGAATAGGAGCCGTGGGTAGAATGCAAAACCAAGAAGGAAAGACAACGGGAATGTCAGAGTTTGAACCCAGTCAACTGTGAAAATAAACTGTGATTATAAGAAGTCTGTCTTCTGCTCTCTGGAAATGATTTGAATTCAAAGTCTGTTAAAATTAATTGGAAACTCTAAGACCAGTTAGAAGAACATGTCAAGAATCTGATGCTGCTGTAGGAATCTGCACTGGGTGGGAGAGGGCTCCAGCAGGAGCTGGTGGTGGCAGATGGCTTGTTGCTCAGTGTCCCATAGAGGCCAGCGTGCAGGCTGTTGTCACAGTAAAAGGGAGAGGAGTGTAAGTCCCTAAACAAAAATGTAGCCTATTGCAAGAGCACACATAGCCTGCCAGGAAAGCCGGAAAACCACCAGCTCGGTGCAGCTTCACTCTCTCAGGCATTCCATTAATAATTCATTAATATTCACTTCTGCTTGTCACAGCTCCTGTCAATCAAGATCCATCAAGGAATAAACTACAGGAGAGAAGAAGGCTGAGAGCAAATAGTGAAGAGACCTAGTTTAGGTGAAAGAAAACACAGCAAGGAATGAAACAGGCCAGTAGGATAGATAGATAGATAGATAGATAGATAGATAGATAGATAGATAGATAGATAGATATAGATAGATAGATAGATAGATAGATAGATAGATAGATATAAATAGACAGATAGCTATACATACATACATACATACATAGAGAGAGACATAGATACACATAGAAGGGGTGCAGTTCCTGGTACAAACAGCAAGGGAATGTGTTCCATTTAATAGTCTTGGAAGGTGAGAGAGGGCCAAACACACAAGGCAGTGAACTCCAGTGGGCGCAAGAGGAAAAATCAAACAAAAGCTAAGGGAGAATAGTGTCAATGACCACAAAATCAAGGTGGGGAAGGTCTGCATGGCTAGAGCCTAGGAGGTAAAAAAGACAGCAGACACAGATGAGATGTCAGAGGGGGACAGGTACCAGGTGCACTCAGACTTTTGGCAGAAGAAAGATGCTTTTATTATTATAGCAATGAGAAACTACTGGAGAAAGGTGAGGGACAGGGAAGGGGGCGGGGAGCCAAGCAAGCACACTAATTATTTCACCTCCTTTGGGGGCTCACACAGGCATCCGAGCAGAGGCAGAACCAGAGACTGCTGTGTCCAATTTATGCCTCCTGCACGCTTAAAGTTGGTGATAGTTAATTTTGATTGCCCACTTAATTGGATCAAGAAACACCTCCTGCATTAATGAGGCAGCNCTNTGGGTGTGCCTGCGAGGACTTTTCCAGAGAAGTGAGTTGGAAGACTCACCCTGAATGTGGCTAGCACCATCCTGTGGGCTGGGGCACTGAACAGAGGGAAACAGGAGACAGCAGTCCAGCAGATTCCTCTCTGCATCTGGTCCACTGTGCTGTGAGAAAACAGCCTTGTGTCCTCACTGCCCCAGCCCAAAACCTCTCTGGCCACCATGCCTTCCCACCATAAGGGGCGGAGTCCAAACAAACACTTCCNTCCCTTTAAGTAGCTTCCTGTCGGGGGTTTGGTAGCAGCAATGAGAAAAGTTATCAACGGGAAGTTCAACAGAAAACTAATTGAAACTCGTGGAAGTANGATGAATTTGGTATTCTGTCTGTATGACACTTTAAGATCATAATACATAATTTATATTTTAATTAAGAAAGTCTGCAAAATGTGTAAAATCAAGTGATTATTTATAAGTAGCAGTGACTTTCAGAATCCACAGAGTGCATTTTCTCACAAATAGGGGTGAGGAGTGACGTTAAATCACACTCACTTTCCTGGGCCCCAGAGGCATGCCTGGCAATATGGCTGGAAGAGATTAGCACATGGTTTGTGGGCCTTGATGGAGATGTCTTTCTGCAGGTCTCTGGCAGCTCTGCAGATAATCGACCCATATACATCTGGCATATTCCTGTGAAGTGTGCACTCAACGCTTCTAAAGCACCTGTTACTTGTTACTTTCCTTGCTGAGAAACAAGCAGTTTCAATTTTATCTTGTGGCTTTTGGAGATCCTGGGCCAAGCTACACTGTTACAGATGAACATAACACTCTTGCCATAAAGAATTAGAGTTCACAGACTGATCACTGGCAGACACCAGAAAGGAGCTTGGATCCAACACCTCTCAATTTATCGATGTTTGTAAATTCTGTGTTTGGTGCTAGGAAGGCAAATCAGAGAAAGAAAAAAAGAAGATAATGCCACAGGTGGGAAAATTGAAGAGTAGGGACAAATTTTGGCTGGAGAAAAGCAATGCTGGCAAAAGTTAAAGGGAGAATTAAATAAAGACAAAGGGATATAGAGTGAGGTAGGCGGACGTAATAGATGGCCAGCACACAATACAGAACAGTAGGCAATGTAACCTAGTAACTGCTCTGAATCTAGTAAGACCACTTTAGGTCTCAGAGAATTGTTTATACGGCAATGCCTTAACCAGATTGATTAATTTAATTTTTAAAATTTGTTTTATTGAGACAAAGTCTCTCTACATAGACTTGGCTATCTTAGAACTCACTGTGTAGACCAGGCTGGCCTCAAATTCAAAGAGTTCTTTCTGCCTCTGCCTTCCAAGTGCTGGGATTAAAGGCAGCATGCCAGGCTGGTTAATTTTATTTTTAAAGACTTATTTTATTTTTATTTATGTGTGTGGTGGGGGGTACTTACAGAGGGCAGAAGTAGGCATTAGATCCTCTCCTCTGGAGCTGGAGTGATAGGCAGTTAGGAGCTCCTGGGTGCTGAGATTTGAACTCTGATCCTCTGAAAGAGAAGAAAGTACTCTTCGTAAAGCTGGTTTTCAGGTCTTTTCTTTGTGCTTCTACATGATAAGTACTCACTCNTAAGAGGATATGAGCTGTTATATAAAGGATAACCACCCTACAATCCACAGGCCCAGAGAAGTTAGATAAAAAGGAGAGGTCTGGGGGATGCATGGATTTCCCCGGGAAGGGGAAATAGAATAGATTTTGTGGGTGGACAGGGGTGGGGATGGGAACAGGAGTGATCAGGTGAGGGAGAGGGAGGAGGGGGAGGGGGTGGGCAGAGACCATTGAAATAGGTGGGCATTTAGGGGGCGGTATGGAAACCTAGTGCGGTGGAAACTTCCTGGAACCCNTAAGGGTGACCCTAGTGAGGACTCCTAGTAATGGAGGATCTGGGGCATGGAGAATGAACCAGCCATCTTCCGTAACCAGACAAGGCTCCCAGTGGTGGGACTAGGATACCAACCCAGCCACAAGACCTACTACCTACCATCTGTCCTGCCTACAAGATCCTGCTGGGACAATGGTGGCTCAGATCTTGTGAGAGTGGCCAACCAATGACTGGTCTAACCTGAGGCCTACACCGTGAGAGGGAGCCCATGCCTGTCACTGCCTAGATGGCCAGGATCCAGAAGCTGGATGACTCAGAGAACCAGGATAGAACTAAACACCACACACACACACACACACACACACACACACACACACACACACTCACACAAACACACAAAAGGTCAATGAAATGATTCTTAATGA
>LZPO01017530.1:69319-84186 GCA_001675575.1 Neotoma lepida | reverse complement strand
CATTGTATTCCACACACCTAATGCATAGCTCACCCACTGTCTCTCCTCTGTCAGAGAACTTAGTAGCGATTACTTCTGCAGAGACCTTTTGTGTACTTCCTGCTACCTTGCCCAGTTCTAAATCTTGCACCAGCCAGGTATTAGCTATGTCTGTACCTGCACAGCTGTAACAAAGATGGCTCAGTGGAGTGCTATGGTTTTGTAAACTGTGAATTTTACTTGAGACCATGCTCTCTCACTGAGTCTTGCCATTTGATTTTACTGGCCTTGACACAAATGATAGAAACAAATCCAAACCTTAATATGCCACTTACAAAATTAATTAGGCTCTCCTTCGAAGCATATTTTACCTTTCATGTTTTATAGGGAAACAGCAGTCCCTCAGAGGAGTGGAGGAGTGACNGCGTGACTTGCTCAAAGAAATGCTTGCAGTGACACCAACTCTGGTTTGGGGTTCCGTACAGTGGTGCCCTTTCTAAAATTTCAACACCTTCAGGATGGAATGGGCTACCTGGTAGGTGGGGAGGAGCCATCACCAGAAACATTCAAGCAGACACTACACCACGGCCTTCCAGGAGGGTGAGGAGGAATCCTTGTTGGGTAGGACACAGTATCCTTTAATACAGCTGCCACAGCTTCCACAACTCTGTGCTCTGTGGCTGCTTTGCCTCACTTTTGTGATTGTGTAACGATTCCGATTACGGATGCTCACTATTCACAGTCATTGCTATTTCTTGTAGTNTATTCCTTCATGCTCCACAATTCAAAAATATTCAATTATTTGGAGGGTGAAGGAGTAGTAGCTCAGCAGGTAAGAGTGCTTGCCAGAGGACCCTGAAGACCTGATTTCAAATACCCAAACCCCCACATAAAAGACAGGTGAACACTCCTGTAACCTCAGCACTTAGAGGATGTAGAAATGGGAAGGGGGGTTGCTGAGGCTCGCTAGATGCCAACTTAACTTTAGGTTCGGTGAGAGACCCTGTCTTAAGTGAATAATGTGACAGTGACACAGCAGAATGTCAATGTCCCCCTCTGACCTCTACATGCAGACATCAGTGTACACACCCTAATCTACATGTCCACAGATCACACGCTATACTATCTACAATTCACCCATACACAAAAANGTTTAAAAATCACTTTCCCAAAGAGCAGCATTCTTCATGTTTTCCCTCCTTTCGCTTTTATTGACTGAGAAGGCTGTAGTGGGTCAACCGTGGCAAACAGTAGGACACACAGATACAGCATTATAGCCACACTGTCCAGCCTCACCACTGGCTGGATCCATGACATGGCAACATTCAGATGTCCTCACTTTCAACGCTCCTCTGCCAAGTTCAAAACATGACAAGTATGTACTTACCTCACAGAGCTGTCAATCAAATCAAATATAGTCATGAAGTATTTAACACCAGGCAGGATACTTTTAAAGAGCATGATGATAAGTAGTCCATACTGGCTAGGTATGATGGTTTTTGGGATTCTCTTCAGCTATCTCTTCTCAGTTANTCAGCAAATCTTTCACTTTTCTGCCATGAGTAGATGATGGATTAGACCTCAAGAACTTTATTAATTATTGGCATCATTTTTGAAGGATAAATAAATCATAAATTTCATGATTACTCTTTGTGTTTTTTAACCTTTCATTACTAAAACTGTCTTACAGACTAGATTTAAATCAAGTTGGATATTTTCTTATGGGGAGGATAATTTCCAGTTCTTGACAGAGCCCACGTTTACACATTCCATTCCCCATATTACAGGTCTGTGGCACTTAAGGTCTACTGTCATTGACAGTGTCACCATGGGAACTGTGCATGTGTACTGTGCAAACACACACACATACACACACACACACACACACACACACAGTTATATTGTATAACTATCTGATAGCATATTTGGACTTAACACTTCTCAGATTTTTGTTCTGTTCCCCGAGGCAGATCCATACAGATGTGGTAGCTCTGGTTTAACGTCTGAATGACTCCTGCACATGAACCATTCATTCCCTTTCCATTGAAACAGACATGATCCCAGCTAGTGAAAAGAGAAGATAAGCCACGAATGCGGTTCCATCTCAGTTCGTGCAGGTGCTGTTCTGTAAACATCTGGATGTATATGATTTCATTTTTTTTCCCTTTGCACACACAATAATACTCATTTCTTTTAGAACACACATTACAATGTTCAGTTCATGACAAGCCATGACAAAGCCCTGTCAGAACCCAAGGGAAGACTCTCATTCTTTGTGTCCTGAGTAGTTGTTCCCATTGTAACTCAAACAATTTCAGTCCAGGAAATGCCAGCTGGCGACTTGCTTTGTGGTGGGTTGACATACCAGCTACTTTTGCCCTCCATTCTTACATTCTATCTTATGTATTGAGGCTCACCTTCTCGTAAATAACACACTTTAGTTTTAAAATTTTGTTTAATGTTTTTAAGGCAGGGTTTCATGTTACCCAGGCTTTCCTAAACCTCCCTGTGTAGCCGAGGATGACCCTGAACTTCTGGCCCTCTTGCCTCTTCCTCTGAAGTGCTGGGATTATAGGTACGCACCATCACATCCAGTTTTATTTAGTGCTAGGGATTGACTCCAGGGCTTCATGCAAGCTAAGCAAGCACTCTACCTGCTGAGCTATGTCTCCAAAGCCTCAAATATGATAAAGAATTTCACTGAGTTTCTGCTGGATCTTTATATCATAAAAATATGTCCTTTGCCCTCCTCGACTTGCTTTCCTCCATTTGGAGCTAAAACAAACCACTTCATAAGAATCCCATCAATTTTTCTCTGTGTGCACTTTAGTTAAAAGAGCCTCCTGCACTGTGCACTGTGCTCTGTGGGGATACTGTGTCACAGTTGGCTTGCCTGGAGATCAAAGTGAAACATCCTGAGCTCACAGAAAGCCTGCTGTGTCCCTGTGATGCTCCATCCAGCAGGCCTCTGGAGTGCATTCGCTTTCAAACGGCTTCTGGAATGATACATAATGCATTGAAATTTTGAGACAGTTTATGGAATCAAAAATCATTGTCCTTTCAACAAAGAAAGTGACAGCAGCTTTCTCCAGGCTGTCTTCCTTGTTAGACATGGCAGCCTCTTTTCTTCTTCCTCTCTTTGGTGTGGAATTTCATTTTGACAATTGGCTATACCTTCCGTGTATGAATTGTGACTATAACTTCCTGATTCTTGAATATATAATTTATGCAAGGGCTGCCATTACTAGCTGTTCCAGAAATGAAGTAACAGACTGTATGCATTTTAAGAAAAATGAAACATATTCAATTTTTTTCCCTAGGCTTCTCGTCCTCCTTGTCTTCCTCTTCTTTCTCTCTGCTTTCCATCTCTCTCTTTCTAGTCTGGTCATGCATTCACTTAAACTGTTTTTTCCTATTAACCTGAAACAATAGCAATTCTCTTGATCATTTTTCAGTACTATCAAAATTCCTTTAACAAATGCCTCCCCCCCAAATGTAGAATGTAGTATAACAGGTGTTGAATGTTATACTTGAAAAAAACCATTTTAATTAAGTGATGACCTTCACAACTCATGAAGTAGAAATTAAAAATTGGTCCAATACCACTCATTTACTGAGTTTACATTTTATCAAATTTATAATGCCACGGATTGTAAAAGATGCCATTACTTTTTGTACAAAGACAAAAAAAGAAACATCACCACGTAAATGAAGAACTACCTCTGACAGGAAGACACATTTCAGTTACAGAGCCAAGCATTAGATGGCCATGTATTTACACATGTATCTCTTATTTGTTGAATTTGTAATTTGCACCCTGCATTCCACAAGGAGCAAGTTCTATGAAGAATAAACACACACATAACTTCTAGAAAGGGGACGTCAAGAGGACTGCTTAGGTCATCAAGGGTGTCAACAAGAAAGAAGAACTGTTTGGGGACAAATTCTATTCTCTAGAACATTGTTTGGCTGAAGACCAGCCTGTTGAAGCACGCAGATTATTTATGTGGGCACAGCAAGGTTAAGTGTTTTCTTTTTCTGCTTTGAGTGTCTTCTTTCAATGTACATTCTCTTTGTGACTCCCAGAGTCCACAGATTTCTGAGATTGACCCCAGGTCAATGCCACTGATACAGCAGGGTGCATCATGTCATTCACCAGCCTCATCCTGACACCTGGGACAGTGGTGTGTCTGCAGGGCTGCCTTTCCTGTATCCTCAGGAATTCATTCCACATCACCACAGCAGAACCATCGCTCGGGTCTACAAGAGTGTTAAGTCCTCTATAGAGAAAAGTAGAGAGGGCCCTACATCTAGGAACAAGAAACAGTTATTAGAAGCAGAGGAAGACAAGAAACTCAAATTCAGTTGGATGGCTTTTCTTTGAAAATGCCTACAAGTGGCAAAATATGTCAGGGTACAAGAGCATCTCTGGGACTTGCTAGCTGCCTTGTCTAGTTGAATCAGTGAGCTGCATGTTCAGTGAGAGATTCTGAATAAGACAGATGGGGGGCAAGAGAGATGGCTGAGTATTAAGAACGTTTACTGCACAAATATAAGGACCTGAGTTCAGATCTCAGCACTCTCATAANAAGCTGGGGTGCGCTAGCCTGTAACTAGATCCAGAATTGTTGGGAGGTAGAGACTACAAAGTTTTGGGACCTGCTAGTTGCCAGCCTGGATGAAAAATGTGAGCTCCAGGTTTAGGGAGAGACCCTGCCTCAAAAGTATAAGGTGGAGAGCGATGGAGAAGGGCACTTGATCCTTGAAACTCTTTTCTCGTTTCCAGATGTATGCACTGGCACAAGCACTCATGAACTCACATGTATAACACACACACACACACACACACACACACACACATATCCTTTCAGTATGAAATAAGTGATATGTGTACGCTATGTGATAATAGTGACTTTATTTTTCCCTCCTAGAACACGTATTACCTGCTGTGGCTTCTGGGAAGGTTTTGTATTTGTCATTCAGGTTCTATTTGGTTGCTAGCTTACTCTGGAAAAGTTTGTTTTCCTTACATAGATGATGGCTTTCTCCAAAGATGAATGCAGTCTCCAGTGAAAGGGAAAGACATGGCATGTGTACCAACAAAGACACAGCTATCTCCCTGAATAGTTAGCATGTTCCTTTTGTTACTCGGTGTTTTTCATGGTATTCAAAATACTACAAAATGAGGGTAATAGACTCACAACACTGATGCGGAGATAGTAAATACTTTCCTGCTTGTTCCCGGATTTATTAGAATTCATTACTTCTTCTTGATGGGCTAATACTGTCACAGTTTGGAGTTGGTATGCTGCACCATAAGTTATTTTTATAAGGCTCTCCTTACATGATTTTATCACTCTGAGTTTTTCCTCATTTCCTGGAAGTTATCAAGCTGATATAAAAAAAGCCATCTTCTAATGATAGTGAATTTTCATAAGCTATTTTCATCAACTCTCATCCTCAGATGCTGTGTTTGGCCCAGTGTCAACAGCTAGATTTCCTTTGCTGCATTGTCTTTCTTAGTCAAATGGGGTGCATGTTTATTGATTGCATATTATTGACTGTAATGCTTGTTTTTATAAATGTTTTCTAATAAAAATGTTAGCAAACAGAAGCCAGCATTTTATGCTAAANGTATAAATCCCAAATCAACAATAGGAAGTTGATGGTTTCCCTATTTTAATACATGCCAGACTTTCATTGTGTTATTTCTGGTGTGTGTGTGTGTGTGTGTGTGTGTGTGTGTGTGTGTGTGTGTGCATATGTACATGTTTGCATAAGTGTAACTGGATGTGAACAGTGTGAGTTTGCATGTGGAGGTCAGAGGTTGACACTGAGTATCTTACTCAGTCATTCTCCATTTTACGTACTGAGACAGGACTCTCACTTGAACCCAGAGCTCACTCATTGAGCTAGTCTAGCTGGTTTATTTCATGGATCTCCTCTCTGCTCCTGGCCACTGGGATTACAAATTGGCTTGGCTAGCTTTTATGTGAATCCTGGGGATTTGAAATCTGGCTTTACCCACTGTCTCCAGTCCCACACCCATGTAGGGAATGGAATTTAATCTACCAAGAAGACTGCAAGGCTGCCAGTTTCCCTCCTCCCTAAATGCTGAGCTTCCTGTCATGCTGTTTAATTGTTTGTGCCTGTTGACTCCTTTCCAGTGTACTTACATCCTCTTGCATGCATGTTGGAAATCTGAGCATTTTTATTTTTGTCACGACTCACTTATGAAGGCCTCATTATGTTCTTCTGATGGGAGGGCTTTCACAGGAGAATGGAAGGTGGAATTGTCTTTTCTTTTGACCATAGATCATACTTCTAGCAGGGGTGACAGAGGTCTCTTTCTGTGATCTAGCGGTGTAATGGCAGTGGTGGCTCCAAGAGCCACAGGACACTATGCAGCAGGTCTAATGACAGAGCTCCCAGGCCCTAGAATTTTCATGTTTATTCTTCCATATGTGCACACGTATTTGCGTGCTTGCAAGGGCAATGTATGTGGAAGAGCATGCGAACTTGTGTGAGCATCCAAGTGGATGCAGAAATATCAACTTGCAGTTACAGATGAAACTTTCACCTGTTATTCTTTGACCATCCCATAATAAGTAGTATTTTATCTATTTATTTATTTATTTATTTATTTATTTATTTATTTATTTATTTATTTATTTATTTATNTCATGTATACAGTGTTCTGTCTGCACATTTGGCAACAGATCCCATTACAGATGGTTGTGAGCCACCATGTGGTTGCTGGGAATTGAACTCAGGACCTCTGGAAGAGCAGAGCAGCCAGTGCCCTTAACCACTGAGCCATCTCTCCAGCCCCAATAAGTAGTATTGTTACCACTAATAACCTGTATTGTTTTCTCCATTGGAAATTCCTTCAGTTAGTTCCGTATTCTTGGTTGAGCCTGAAGTAATGCAGCCTATTAAACCATTCAAAACTGTTGCAAACAGAAAGCTCAGGCAAGAAACAGAGACCACACTAGTTGATCATACAAGGCTCCAATGGTGAACAAATATGAATGTATTATACAAAGTTCTTAGGAAGAATGAATAATATAAAGAGTGCTTATTTTGTTTATGATGATCTCCATTTTGCAATTCAAGAACAATTTTCTTTGGATTCTAATCATTTGTCATTACTCAGTTTACATTTATTAGTGTTATTAAGTATGGTGCGGGTGCTGGTGATGGTGTTGGTGATGATGATGACATATGGTTTTGTATAGTGCAAGCTGGCTTACACCTGTACTGTACAGCTGAGGATAACCTTGAAATTCTGATCCTTCTGGTTCTACCTTCTGAGTGCTGAGATTATAAGTAAGTGTTTTTGCAATGCTAAGGATCAAGCCTGGTGGCCTTGTATACGCTAGGCAAGAAATGGGCCAACTAAGTTACATTTTCAACACCCAATTATTCTTATTCTTATTTACTCTTATTCTTACTCTTTGTAGAAGTCATAGTAAAACTAATACTTTTTCAGTCTTTGCAGTCTGATAATATAGCCCTGGCTGGCCTAAAACTTGTGGCAATTATTCTGCCTTAGCCTCTTGAGTGCTGAGAGTATATTAACATGCCCAGTCAGCTTGTCTTAATTTAAACCTAAGAATTCAATGCCACTCATGGGCTCACGACATCCCTCCTCTGTTACGATGGAGCTCTTAGCTGCTGTCTGATACTTCCCCTCACTCTATCAAATACAGTAACACCCATGAAGGGCAGAACTTTTATGATGTAGGGTAGTATTGTCCTACCTCTCCTACCTTCTAACATCTTAGTATTGTCCTACCTCTCCTACCTTCTAACATCTTAGTATTGTCCTACCTCTCCTACCTTCTAACATCTTAGCCTGATGGCCCACCTTTCTGCTTATCTCAAATAGACCAGAGAGCCTGTAGTAGTTTGAATGTAATTGGCCCCCATAATCTCATAGGGAGTGACACTATTAGGAGGTTTGGCTTTGTTGGAGTGGGTATGGCCTTGTTGGAGAAAGTGTGTCACTGTGGGGGTGGGTTTGAGGTTTCCTATGCTCAGCATACCTTCCAGTGTCTCATTCAACTTCCTATTGCCTGCAAGATGTAGGACTCTCAGCTACTCCTCCAGCACCATGTCTGCTTTTAAACATTGTTGAGNCTGTGACAGACTATGGGGACTTTTGAAGTTGGATTAAATACATTTTGCATTATGATATTGTTAAAAGCTTATGGGGACTAAGGAGTGGACTGTGGTATTTCAAATGTATTTGGCCACCATAACCTCACAGGGAGTGGCGCTATTAGGAGGTGCGGCTTTGTTGGAGTAGGTATGGCCTTGTTGGAGGAAGTGTGTCACTGTAGGGGTGGGCTTTGTGGTTTCCTATGCTCTGAACACTGTCCAGTGTCTTAGTTGGCTTCCTGTTGCCTGCAAGATGTAGGACTCTCAGCTACCTCTCCAACACCACGTCTGTCTGTGTGCCACGATGCTCCCTGCTCTGATGGACGCAACCTCTGAAACTGTAAGTGAGCCACCCCAATTAAACATTTTCCTTTATAAGAGTTGCTGTGGTCACTGTGTCTCTTGCAGCAGTAGGAACCCTAAGTAAGACAGAGCCTTTCCCTATCTGCTGCATAGATTTCAGTGAGAATCCAATTCAGTTGGAGGGGCTCGATAGCAACTCCTTCTCCGTGAGGTGGAGGATGGGGAGCAAATGAATGGGGACATGAAGGGGAACAAGGAAGCATCTTAGTGTTATCTAGAACACCACCAACTGCCCCCCCCCCCACTAAGCCAAATGCATCAGCATTCTCTGGAAAGTTCAATTCAGGCTCCAGCTGAAGTCCTCACTATGTACTTAAGTCCCTGGTCCACTGAACACACTGAAGGCAGGACACTGCATACACTACAATATTGTGCTTAACAGGAAACTGCATGTGCAATAGTGCTCTCTTAAGATTATAAAGAAGCTGAGCTATTCTTATGACCTAGAGACTTGTAGCCATGGTAACATTGTAGTACAATGCATTATTCAGGGCCTGATGGTGATGCTGATGTCAACGAACCTGTGGCTCTGCCTGACCTGTAAAAGTAATCATGTACAGCACTGACTGAATNCTTGGTAATGGCAGTAAGTATCTATGCCACTAGTGTGTGTACATATTGTAATACATGATCATTATACCTAGTGTCTTCCTCCATAGAAACAAAGTTTGCTATCTGCTCCCCTTATGCCAGCAACAGTCCATGCATATCCTGTTTACCATGTCACTTGACAACATTAAGAGACTACCCAGGCCAGATATGGTGACCCATGCCTGTAATCTAGTACTTGGGAGGTAGAGGAAACAGGGTCAGGTGTTGAAGGCCAGCCTCAGCTATGCAGCATGTTTGAGGTCAGCCTCACCTCTCCAGAGTTCCCAAAATAAAGGCCACTTGGAGTGAGTGCCCTAACAAACTAGGATTGGGCAGACACACCCTGGGGTGTTTGCACAGGAGGAAATCACCCCACAATGCATTTCTCAT
The DNA here is from genome assembly GCA_001675575.1 of Neotoma lepida. Classification (NCBI taxonomy): domain Eukaryota; kingdom Metazoa; phylum Chordata; class Mammalia; order Rodentia; family Cricetidae; genus Neotoma; species Neotoma lepida. The sequence continues at coordinate 74,700 of LZPO01017530.1, read as the reverse complement.
AAGTAAGAATGCACCTCATTCAAAAAGTGACACATTGCAGAGAAATTGCAGAGAATGAGGAACTAACTGTGGAATGTTCAGCCCTAAATGGGACATCTATGTCATCTTCTGACTCAGGGGACACTGCGGGGAAGGGGGGAAGAAAAGAGACGCAGGTTAGGGAAAACTCTATGAAATAATGTCTTCTGAACAAGACAGCATACTCACCAAAGTACAGTGGCAGTGGTTATCTGCATGAGGCCCGCACAAGATCAAGACAGACAAATTCCCTGGATAGATGGGGGACCTTGAGCACTTGAAGGCTGCTAAGATAGGCAGTTTCCTTTAGGGAACTTGTCACTGGTAGAATGCCCAGGTCCTGGTGGATGGCCTTACACCCATAAGCATGGGACAGCATTGACTGGACCAAGTGGGTTAGGAAAAGAGGACAGTTGGGAGTATGACCTGGGACTCGAAGGGGAGTTGGAGGAGAAGCGGGAAGGGTTAGGAGGGAGTGTGACCGAGGACTCGAAGGGGAGTTGGAGGAGGATTGGGGGGGGTTATATAATCACAGTAATGATATATATATGTGCAAAATTATCAAAGAATGAATAAAATTATAGTAAAAATAATAAATTTTTATTCAAAAAACTCANAAGTAGCACATATCTGCATTTTCAATGACCCTGGTATTGTCTGAATTTATGTTGAGCCCTATTGTTTGATTTAGAACCAGCTGAGGTCTCTGATCCTGAATTACCCAATACATGTGAGAAGGCCAAGGAATGAGTGGGGAGGCAATGGTTTGGTCCAGGGCTAGTCTGTTCCTGACAGTGGTTGCCCCCAAAGCCCTTTCTGGACACACCTGTCAGATCAATGCTTACTTAGTGATGATAAAGCCCCACTTTGCTGTTTTATCTCTGGAATGTGGAGTCTCAAAGCCCCACGGTCCCATTTTCCAGTTCGTTTCTCTGCAGTCACCTAATATTGCAGCTGCATGGGACTCACGGCCCTTAGTGTTAACCGAGGGAAACAATTACTTCTGAGAAGCTTAGAAGCTTCTAGAGCTTTTAATTTTCTGACCAAGGTTAAAGACAATCTTCCTGAAAGTCACCTCAGTAATGTTTAAAAATAAAACACTCTAAGCTCTTTTTTTTTAAAGGGGTACATAATGCTAAATAAAGTTTAACTCCCAAGAGATTAATTTTTAAGGAACCAGTGTATTTGTTCTGCTCATGGGCTCCCAGCCTCTTCCCTGCTAATTGAGAACCNTTCTTGCTTTTAATGAAAATTCGAGTGTGTGCACACACATACACACAGGTGGGAGGGTGCATTCCGGAGTCATTCCTTCTGCCATTCACTTTGTGTGTGCCAGGAGGGGCTGTGGAGGGATCATCTCCCAAGGAGCTGAGGAAATGAAAGGNAAACTCATTTTTCAACCTTTTATTGTTGCCTTTGCGCCTGTAACTTCAGCCTGGATGATAGCACAGGGCTTTGGGGTGAGGGTCCCAGCAATACCTTTCTCTCCCATTGTAAGTCCATCTCAGAGTTAATCATTTTCTTCAAGGAGGGAGTGCTGTAATAAAGATAATTAAATTGAAATTTAATATAGTGGGGCATTGCACTATAGCTCTGTATCAGATGAGGTTTCTGAGAGAAATCATTTACTGTGAGGGTGGAGTGTATGGTATGTAATTAACAATTATGTTTGTCAGGGTTATGAAACAGAAAATTAATAACACGGTGACTGTGCAGCAGTGTGCAGAGCCACAAGAATTAAGGTGACTAGACTATCATTTACACTCACAGCAGCAGCAGCTTCCTCTTACAGAAACAGAACATTAGTTCATGTGAATTTACTGACTTTTTTTTTAATGCCTCTCAATTTTAGCCTGGGAATTTATTTTTGCTCTCTGCAGCGGTTATTTTCAATCCTGACCACATACTAGAATCCCCTGAAGAGCTCTGTAAATCCCGATGATGTCCAGGTCCACTGCAGACACAGCAAAGCAAAGCCCTGAGGTTGAGACAGGAGTGCTGGTATTTCAAAGTACACTCCAGGTGGTCGCCATGGGCAGCTGAGATTGAAGATGGGGGTAGTAAATATTTAATGTGATTGATTTCCCTGGCAGAGGTGTTGGGTCTAAAGAAAAGGCATGGGAGAAAAAAAACCTGCACAATAAGAATTCACAGACTGTATTCATCTTGACTATTGAAAATTTTCAGAATGTGTCCATGAATAGGAGGGAGTCTTAAGACAGAATGGCCTAATGTTTAGACACCTCTGCTTCCTGCAGGAACCCCTCTGAGAATCTGGGCTCCTTCCTGGCTTCCATTCCTCAGCCTCTTAGAACCCACGAATGTTTTCACATTTCTCAATGAGGCTGGCCACAGAATTCTCCAAATGACTGTGGGCAAGTACTGACTCTCTCCTAGCCTGTCAGCCCTCTGGGAAGGCCCATGACAGAATGAGAGGCCAGCTTGGTCACAGCGATGATCTCTCACTGGGGAAATGGAAGCATGTGTGCTTGGAAAATCGCCATGCGAAACACGCCTGCAGATCTCTGCAAAACTGAATGCTTCTAACCTCAGACCATGCAGCTCTTGCTCCAAGGGAAAGCTGCTGCTGTTNTGTGTGGGCACATATGTACACTGATAGTCATTATCCCAGCGTACATGTACATACATACACATGTATAACTGATGAAATCACAGACAACATTTGGGTAAATAACATTTCCTTATTGGTCTCTGAGTTTGAGCTGTCACCAAATTAGATTGTTAGTGAGTTTATTACTCACTGGTTCGCATAATTTACTTTTGGTGAAATGTGTATGTTGAAGCTATCTTCCTTGGATTTTCCATGGGCTTTTATTTGAGAACCTTTGGGTTTAGCAACAATAGGCTATTTAAGTACATTTTCAAAACCCATGTAAGAAGTTAATTGAACTTTGCCTGCTTTCTGGAAGTTGAGCAGACCTTGTGTTTAAGATGATTGGGTGGGGAGGGTGGGGGTAGATTTGCCTGGGAATCAGCTTGCGTTCAGAGATTCAGTTGCTAAGAACCCTCTTTTTTTGTCCTTTTAATTTTGACACAAACTATTAGTTAATGACAAACTAGATAAAACATTTTGTTGCCCATCGTATTTGGCGAGGACAACACATTTGATTTTGNCCATAGCCAGCAAGATCCTAATAGTTTCTTTTTACACCTGGTCACGTGTTGTGCAGCCACAGGACTGCTCACTCTAGTCAGTGTTTCCCACTGCATATTTTTCTGCAGAGATTGTTCTGATTTTTCTGACAGCAAATGAAAAGAATGAGGAAAAGCAATTATGCATTTGACTAAGAACAAAAGACCAAGCCTATTAAAATATGAACGCTTTGAAATTTAAATTGGGTTAATCACATTTATCAATACAACTCATTTTTAATTTGCTTTCTCTTTTATTAAATAACTATTGCCTAAATTGGGAGACCATGACTGTATTTACGTAGGCAATAATGTAACCAAATAAGTGTAATATACCTTGAAGTCTTGCTTCTTTTAACTCTGACTAGTGGTACCCATGACATGTATACAGACATGACAGACTGTTTTCTACAGACATCAGCTTTGGGGGCCAAGGGGATGGCTCGGTAGACAAAGTGCTTGATGAGTAAGCATGAGGTCCTGAGTTCTAGCCTCAGACCTTGCAATTTTAGCATAGAGAGCTGAAGTCAAGCAGATCTCTGGGGCTCACTAGCTAGCCAGTCTAGTCCACGTGGTGAGCTCCAGGCCAACAAAAGGCTTTGTTTTCTAAAAGCATGGAAGGCTCCAGACTAATCATAGTGAAGATTGATTTTCTGCCTCGCTTGCACATGCGCAGTCACGTGAACACACACACACACACACACACACACACACACACACACACAATGTAATAAAAACAAAGCAAAAACCCATTCTCTTTCAGCTAGTTGCCAGTTGCCCAGGAGTCAGCTTGTGTGCTGAGATTCAATTGCTAAAAACCCTCTTTTTTTGCCCTCTTTCAATTTTGACACAAGCTATTAGTTAATGATGAACTAGATGGAACAGTTTATTGCCCATCTTATTCGGAGAAGACAATGTCTAGACTCTCAAAGATCCTGATTTGGCCCGAGGATAGAAGGAGGCACTGTGAGACTAGAAAATGGCCTTTTTGACCAGAAGGTTGGGGGGCTGAGTGGGCTGCGGTGGTACCCTGACCTGAGCTAGGTAAGCATAAGTTCTTCTTCGTCTCCTTGCACCTTCAGAGGAGCTGTTGCACCCCCACTCGCCCCCCACCCCCAACAAGAATCACACGGGAAGACCATCACAACCATTCATCACTCCTGCTCACCACAAGAGCTGAACAGGGCTAAGTCACTTAAACTTCAAGACTCCCATGTCAGTCAGTGGCAGAGTCTATGGCTACCCATTCCTGCTCACTAGTGAAGAGCTTTCTAGACATGAACCACATGCTCAAGACATTTCAATCAGCTAGTGGGTAATTTAAGAAACCAAAGATATGTTGGGTTCTTTAAGAAAGCAGCAATTGTAAATGACTGATTTTAAAGATGCTAAATATTACTTATATGAAATTATTTCATACCTAGTAAATAGTAAGAATTTGATGAATTCATTGCAGAAGTTGGATGGGTATCACATTGATTCATTTCAAGATATAGCCAGCTATAAAAAGAAAGTTCAAATATAAAACTTATAAAAATATAAGTTCAAATTTATTTTAAAAATATTTCAATATTTTAAATACTTGGAAGTTCAATAAAATATTTGAGCTTTATCTTTTGTCACAATTGTAGAATATGAATAAAACAACAGTATGCAAAACCAAATCCCAAATAGATGTTCTCAAGCTTCTCTCTGCTTGACACCGTATCTGTATTCATGTATTTAGCTTTAAAATCTTTTATTAGTTTAGGAAGAACAAGGTTTCATTACAGCAATTTTGAAACAAAATTCGCTTTTGTTTCCCTCTCTCTACCTCCTATCTCTCCTCTTCCCTTTGCCATCCTCCCATCCCACCCCCACCACCCCTAATTTCCACTTTCTGTCACTTGTGACATAACACAGTTGAAAATTACTTTCTATGTGTTTTATGAAATGAAAAGTGATAAGAACATGAACTATCTGAGGGATGGGAGGATGGCTCAGTGNGTAAGCACTTGACACACAAGTGTGGGAACTCAAGGTTGAATCATCTGAACCCACATGAAGCTGAGCAAGGACNCACGTTTGTCAGAGCTCAGACTAGTCAATGTGGACTGCACAGCAGCGAACAGCAGAGATCCTGTCCCTGACATTGTGGAGGTGAGGTGTGATACACCTCTATGTATGTGCTGTGGTGCAGCTACACCCATACCCAAACACATGAACACACA
>LZPO01017530.1:49265-68195 GCA_001675575.1 Neotoma lepida | reverse complement strand
AGTTACCATGGCACTTAGGTGTGACTGAGATTCTGAGTACCTCACCACTACAAAGATGTTTATTTGTCTGAACTTTCTCTGCCACTGCCTTTGTTTCTCATGGAAGGCAAAATGATGAGGCTTTTTCAAATGCATTTTCTTATTTTCTGCAATATGTATTTTTTCAGTGACAGCTTTATTCCACAGCACAACCAGCAGTTGCTAAGCTTCATGAACAATGCCATCCCNGCAAAATCACTCAGGGAAGACAGGCTTACAGAGACAGATTTCAGCCTCAGAAAGGCTGTAACAAATCACTATGTAGGAGGAGGAAAATACATAAAAATGGTGAAGTGTACCTTGATAGGAGTGTGTTCTTAATCACCACCTTCACAATCAGGCAAGGTTCTAGAAACTTCCTGTGTGGGNTCTACACTTATAAAGTCTAATGCCTTCTTTGCTGAGNATCTACACCTCTGCACTCTCTCATCTCTCTGTCTCTTTCTGTCTGTCTGTCTCTGTCTCTCTCTGGTTCTCTTGACCATACCCATTGCTCTACAAGNGACTGAGTTCCAGGCNTGAGCTGTTTCAGGGGCTGGAGTGCCTAGCNTTTCCATCATGAGCCGTCCTCCAGTCTTCCTGCCTTCTGAAGGATTTGTGTAGAAATGCCTGTCAGCCTTGCAGCAGTGAGGCAGCTTCCTGAATGGCTTAGAGCTAGCTTCCAGTTGCCAGCCTCTGAAGTGGCATTAAAGCAACGTTCCTTTCTTAATGAGTATTAAATTTACTTTCAGGGAAACCCTCTAGCTGACAATAAAGTGTTCCTTGGGCTTGCTACTGGCTCTCTCTTCCTTGCTAATTACTCTGTTGCTGGTGATTACTCAGTCTTTCTCTTTGGATGGAGAAGCTTTGGATGTTTGCTTCTTACGCTTAATTTCAAAACTAGGAACAGCATGAACACTCTTCAAGTCTCTGAGCAGGGTCTCTTCTCAATTCTGAAGCAAATGTACATGGTTTTGAGGTTGTAGTAGACTATATAAATTTGAATCCAGACCTTACTCCATGTCTTAGGGCTTGAACAACCATCTGCCAACAAGTTAGGTCCATCTCAGCACCTTCAGCCAAGAACAGAATTGTCTCCCCCCCCTCTGTGTGTGTGTGTGTGTGTGTGTGTGTGTGTTTCTAGAGACTGAATCTACTAGCAACTTAAGATGCTAGGCAAGAATTTTTACCACCCTCTCACCCCCACCTTTCTTTCTTTTACGTTTTTAAGACAAGGTCTCATAGGTTTCTCAGGATGGCATTGAATTCACTCTGTAGTTTTGGCAGGCTTCAAATATAAGATCCTCCTGCCTCAGTCTCCTAAATAGNTAGGATCATAGGCCTATGCTACCAGGTCTGGATAATTTCACACTTTTAAATAGTTAAAAGAGAGGACTGAAGTGGTGTCTATGGGAAGAGCACTGCACACTGGCATGCTCACATGAGAGGATATCCCCTCCCCGCCCCAAATAACCCCTTTTAAAAATGTTTAGGTGGTAACAGTTTATGATGTGAAAATCATCAGAGATTCTAACTTTGACTTCCATAAATGAAGTCTCCTTGGAATTCAGCCATATTTGCTGTGTCTGTATGAGCTACAATTGTCCCTATGCCATGATGACGAAGTANGTAGACACAAATGTAACCCAGCTACATCAATGGCATTGGGGCCCACAGAGGCTAAAACATTTATAATCTGCCTCTTTATTTGAAAAACTTGTGATTCCTGGTTCAAGTATTTGATTGATCAAGGGCACATCAATTTCTTCTCACAGCCTCAATGACTTCATCAATAGAAAGGGATTGATCACACCGTAAATCACAGGGCTATTGGAAAGAACAAATGAGGTCACTGATCTCTCCGCACTTAGGGAGCTCAATGTTAAGGGTAAAGTCTGAATGACTGGTTATTAGTTATAGAGCTCGGAGAATTGTTNGTTCCTTTCCTCGTTTAACTGAGTTTATTTTTATATCGATGATGTATGGTCTATGCAATAGATTTACATGTGTTAGACATGATTTTAAGATAATCATTTAAAAGAATTTATTGTTTCTAAATATTCATTGGCTATTATAAGTCAGGTACTTATCTCCTAACAGATTATATGAAAACAAAAGCCCCCTATTCTTTCAAAGAGTATTCCAGGAACATCTTACAGGCATATTTATGTAAGTTTTCCTCTCCATCCAATTTTGGACATATCTACATGTTTGTTTTAATCATTTCCAGATTGCCAATTGGAGACAAAGTAAATTGTACATTCTCCAACCCAGTTGGGCCTTTTCAAAAAGTTTGCATACAGAATAAAAATGAAAATCAGGGTATTTATTATACTTGTCAAACATAAATTATTTTTATATTATTTTAAATGCTTAATAGTTTAAGGGAGTTCTTGAAAAATTCCACCTTAAGTCTGAGCCTGCAAACTCATTTGTGGATAAAAATCCAATAAAGATTTCTCTGCTGACAGGATGAAGGCATTTGCCATGCTGCTAATGAGGGAGGGAATAGAGGAAATCCATTTGGTTATTTTCTGATTTCTGTCCAAAAGCAATTGCCTCCCACTGTGGTTTGTTCTTAGCGCTCACANAGCGCTGGGCCATGTCCAACCCTTCCATCTATTTTGATCTAGGAGAGCTAACTTCTTTGATGTGTATCTGTGGCTCTTAAAGGGTTGTGCCAGGTTTAATCAAAGGTGCATAGCTTCAGCAAAAATAAATGATGAGAAATGATCACAGTGTCACACTCAGGGGTGTGCAGACTCCAGCAGGCTGCAGACTTCGCCGGGCCCGGGCTCCCTCTTCATATGAGGGAAACCCAGAGTGTCTCTCTCAGAAGAAAATGATTTCAGGAAAACAGAACAAAGGGAGCCAGGAAATCTTCTCAGGCCCTTCCTTCCATTTCATAGTGCGGCTGATATTCCTCTGGCTACGGCAGCGGAGGCCAGCACCGTTCTGCAGTGTGCTCTCTCTGAGTGTGTGAACCAGAGGGGATGTTGAGCTTGGCACTAGGGTCTTTGGGGCCTCAGGGGGAGTATGCTGGGGACAAGCATGAGTGCTGACATGGCAGATCCTACTCTAGCTGCAGTGAAGCAAGTGGTCACTTAGTGACTTTTTAAGAAGAAATGTGAGCTGGGCAATGTTACCAGTGACCCACGTGACAGTTACAGAGCAAGGTGTCCCCAGAGGCGATTTGTCTCTGACACCAAAGTGTTTCCTACACAATTATATCTCTTCCCTCTAAAAATGGTTTGGATGTACATACACAAATATGCATATATTGTTGTCAAATCACATAAAGTGGATGATATAGTATAGTGACATATGAAGCTCATTGTCTTATCATCTCTGTAACCTGAAGAGCCCATGATCAGCTCTACAGGCTAGTGTGTGTTAGACAAGTTCTCTGCCACTGAGCTATACCCCCAGCTCTACTCTTTTTTCCTAATGTGTGGTCAATGTTTATATTTTGTGTGTATGAACAAGTACGTCTACAGGTTCATGTTCATGTTCATGTGTGTGGCCATGCAGGTGGAGGCCAGACATGGACACCAAATGAGCCTTCTTCTGTAGGTTTCATTTATTTTCTGAGACACATTTTCTCACTGAATCCAGAGCTTACTGATGTCTAGACCAGCTGACAATCAAGCTCCAGGGACTCACTTGTCTCTATTCCCATTCCCCGATATTAGGGTCACAGATGTGCCACCAAACCCAGCTTTCTCATGGGTTCTGGGAACCGAACTCAGGTCCACACACTTTTGGCAGGCACTTTGTTGATTGAGCCATCTCCCAGTCCCCAGCTTCAAATTTTAACTCTGAATAAGATTGGTATGTAATGCTTTCTACCCATTTCCCAAAATATATATTAATATTATACTGTGTTATTGTTATTCAAAAATACTCCCAGAGGTCTCACTATTATATTTAAAAATCACTGTTATGTGAGCTGTGCAAGATAAATTTTTTTTCAAAAAAGTTTACTCCACTTTAAAAATCATAAGTCTCAAAATATCTTCATTCTTTTAGGCTAGATTGTGACTAAATAAACTATAGACTACATGATCAATCACTTCTGCAAAAATTCTTTTAGCTCTGCTGTAAGCGGATGCCACCTTCATCCCTCCCACAAAGTCATTGTATCCCATGAATATGATATCTTAACTAAATATCTGATGACTACTCGGGCTTTAGCCAGACTAGAGTGAGCCTCTCCTGAGAGCTACATGACTCCTTAAACACTTGAGGAAATGAAAATGTTGCCTGTGTTCGGTACTCCTGAAATCAATGTGTTATTCACTAAAGTGAAGTTGTCTTTTTAACTTTCTGCTTCATACCCTGTTCTCAGCCTTCTAGAGACAAACAAACTTTTCATATCACTGTCACCTTCCACTCTGGCAACCAAACCACCATCGGTCTCACAAAGGTTATTGCAANAACCTTCTATTTAGTCCTAAGTGGCCTTGTGNAGCTTTTCCTCCAAATGGAAATGTTCACACCCAGAGGGAGAAGAGAGGTAGTCCATCCCAGGAAACTCATTAAGTTACAAGATGCAAGAGGCTTCTCCCTAAGGTTGTGTAAGTACTGAACAGGTGCTGGAGGAGAGGAGACTCTTGGGTGGAGCAGTCCACAAACTGGGCAGAAAGCTCCAGCTTTCACTGCTTGGTGCCAATATTGGGATGGGATTTTAGTGAAGCCGTTGCCTTTGACCCCTCATGCCCCTGAGTAACCCTATTCATTCCATTGGTTAGCCAAACTTGAGTGGAATCCTCATTTGAACCATCATCGGTCAGCACCTTATCTTGTTGAAGAGATATTTGCTCATTTCTTCCTGGGAAAGCTCACTCAACATCTTACGTATTTTAACATGTAATTCCAGAATGAAATCTATAGCTACATTTAACATTCTCCTGTTCCTTTTGCCTTGTGGATTACACATGGCCCACTCACTGTCATTTCTCTGTCTCAATCTCTTGGTTCTGGAATTCACTGGCCAACCTCTGGCCTCAGAGCCTTTGTATTGACTTTTCTGCCAGACAGTCAATCTCCCCGCTTCTTCCCGCTTTCCCCTCTTGGTCTGAATGTCCTGTCTCAGCGAGTCCTTCTTTAGCACTGTTTCACATTCCTCTACTCTCCTCATGTTCTTCATTTCTTTCTTCTCCTCCACAGCACCTCCGATCATTACTTTATAACTTATTTCTGCTTCTCCTATCCATGGATAAGCCCCACAAGGTTCAGGGAAGTTCGTTTAATTCACTACTACATAGTGCCTCCAAAACTGGTCTGAATGGCTGGCTGAATGGATGGTTAGTGGGTTGGGTGAATGGCTGGATCTGCATGACCTGCAAGAGAAANGGGTACAGATAAAAATGTGGTTATTCTGTGGGCATTTGTTACATTCCTGGAAGCCCAGTTACTTAGAAAATTCAGATGGGAGGATAGCAAATTCAAGGCCAGCTTGGGCAACAAAGTGAGATGCTGCCTCACAGTAAATGTGTAGCCAGCCATCTTTATCATCAGAGTAATTGTGGCTTTATGTTTATATGTGACTATCCATGGCATGATGGTGAATCTTGGTTTTCAGCTTGCTGAACTAATATGGGATGCCGAGAGTGTTAGTCCAACACTCTCCTGGCTATGTCTGTGAGGGCATCTCCAGAGTCAACGGAGGATGAGTAAATTGAGGAAAGAAAGCACAACCTGAATANGGGCAGTTGGCACTTGGATGGAAAAGAAAACTGCAGAGGAAGAAGCTCCCAGGACTCCCCTGAGCAAGAACATTTTTTTTTCTGCCACTNCCTGCAATGGGCATCAGATTCCTGCTTCTTCAGGCTTTGAATGATGCAGATGTGCGNTAGTGATTCTCCAGGAGACTTCTGCCCTGCCCTGGGGCTCCATCACTGGTCCCTCATGTTCTGAGGCTTCAGGTTCCTGAACAGAGTGCCTACTATTTTCCATGCTCGCCAGCCTGAAGATGTCCATTGTGGAATTATTAATCCTTTGAATGTGTGAGACAATCTAACAGCCTCATTCCTATGACCATATGTGACGATGTGAATGACAATGGCTCCTACAGGCTCCTGTGTTTGGATACTTGGTCCCCAGCTGGTGGAACTGTTTGGGAAGGACTAGGAAGCGTGGCTTTATTGGAGGAGGTATGCTACTAGGGGTGGGCTTTGAAGTTTCCAAAGGCCTGTGTCATCCCCTCATTCCTGATGTGCTCACTGCCTCTTGCTTGTGGATCAAGATATGAGCTCTCAGTCCGGGCGGTAGTGGTGCACGCCTTTAATCCCAGCACTTGGGAGGTGGAGGCAGGAGGATCTCTGTGAGTTTGAAGCCAGCCTGGGCTACCGAGTGAGTTCTAGGAAAGGCGCCAAAGCTACACAGAGAAACCCTGCCTCGGGAAAAAAAAAAAAAAGATATGCGCTCTCAGCTTTCCTGAGGTCATGGACTGTAACCCTCTGAAACTGTAACCCTCAAATTAAACATTTTTGTTTTTATTAGTTGCCTTGGTTGTTGGTATTTTACCACAGCAATAGAAAAGTAACTAAGATACCATATGTACATACTCTATTGGTTCTGTTTATTTTGAGCATGCTGACTAATTCAGAGCTCTTCTAGCTAAATGAAGAACATCGATATGCCATAACCACAGGGCAATATGGTTAATATTACCAGCTTGATAAGAAGTAGAATCAGCTGGGAGACAAACGTCTGTGTCTGTGAATGAGTTTCTAGCTGGGGTTAACTGAGGTGATAAAGAATGGCATTTAATTCTGGGCTTACAGTCGCAGCAAGGAAGACAGGCCACAGCAGTGGAGGTTGGAGGTGTGGCCTTATTGGGGTCAGTGTGCTACTGGGGGAGGGCTTTGAGGTTTCAGAAGGCTTGAGTCGTTCCCCAGGGGCTGGGATCCTGGAATGAACAAAAAGGGAAAACCAGCTGACCACTAACACACACCTCTCTCTCCTTTCCTACCTTGGCTGCAGTGTGACCAGCTGCCTCCACTTATGCTGTCATGCTTTCTTGCCAGGATGGACCCCTGAAACTACAAACCACAGCAAACCTTCCCTCCCTTGAGTTTTTATGACAAGAATTTGATCACATCAATAACAAAAAAAGTACAGCAACATCTGTTACCTTTATGAGGGAAATGCATCATGAAACACATTTCAATGTTTAATGAAAAGAGGTATGAAACAGCACAAAACAAAAAGAAAAATTTGTGCATATGTCCATGAACATATCACAAGTGTGTTGAGCTGTGTACATGTNAACAAACCCCGAACGAACGGGGGGCAGATGAAGGGATTGTGCTGGTCCTAAGGGGACAGCTAACCTCCCAGATCTTCTTTCGGGGCCATGAATTCTCTCTTGCAAGTTTGGGGAAGCCAAGAACATTCTCAAGATGGGCATGTCTCACAGCGCACAGAGGAGAAATCCGTGACCTCTGGGTTTCCCCAGAGTCTGTCTGCAGCATGATGGTGCCATTTTGCAGCATCAGCATCTATGTGATGCAAGGTCCTCAGCTCCTGTTTCTCTAAATATGTTAATTAGGTCAAAGCCAATTAGTAGATGGTGTTTTATATGAAATCACTCAAACAGCACTCCTGTGGAAAAAGTGATCAAACTTCTTCAAACAGAGAGCAGCAAGAAGCTAAACCATGAAGAATTGATGTCTACCTCTTTAATAGAATTACTTGAAATTTCAATAAAAATTATTGGAGAATTTTTTATTACTTCTTAAAGGAAACAATAGTTCTTTAATGGCTGCTGTGTTCTCTGTATTTTTTAGCCGTTATTCTCATGGTATAGTTCATCTTTATATACCCACATTAGCACTATGAAGTTTGAACAACCTCCCTGCAGAATGCACCCCTCNGGTGTTAGCCTGGTTTCTTCCTTTATTGTATTAAAACTTTTAATGCATATAGTTTTAATCTAAAAAACTCTTTTTCATGCAATGTATTTTTATCATGTCTCCCCTCCCCCAACTCCTTCCAGATCCTTCTCCGCCTCCTCAACCCATCTAACTTCATCCTTTCTCTCAAAAGACACACAAACAACCCCATAAAGAATACAAATCAAACAAAAAAAATAAGACAAAAAATTCCAAAGCAAACAAAATTAAACAAAAATCTCACAAAGAAAACATGGAGTTAGTTTTGTGTTAGCCAACTAACTGCTCCTGGTCATGGGGCTTGCCATGGAATAGTGGTGACACTCCATTNGAGAAAACTGATTTTCCCAGCAGATAACTGTGGTGATATATTGTGTACCAAATAAACCTTACCTTAGGATCAGAGGACAGAGTTAAACACAGAGGCCAGGCAGTGGAGGCACACACCTTTAATCCTAGCACTCGGGAGGCAGAGATCCGTCTGGATCTCTGTGAGTTCAAGGCCACTCTGGACTACATGAGATTGACTAAGTCTAGGAGAGAAAACAGAGCCAGGCGGTGGTGGCACACACCTTTAACCCCAGTACTTAGAAGTCACACGCCTTTAATCCCAACACTTGAGATCTCATGCCTTTGCTACCAATATTTGGGAAGCACACATGCCATTAATCCCAGCATTAGGAAGGAAGTGATACAGCTAGGCAGAGAAAGGTATATAAGGCTTGAGGAGACAGGAACTAAAGCCTTTTCGGCTGAGGACTCAGAGGCTTGCAGTCTGAGGATTCGTGGAGATAGGATCTCGCCTTCCATTCATCCTGAGGATTTGGTAGTGGTGAGAAGTTTCTCTTGTGGCTTGTTCCTTTGTCTCTCTGATTTTTTAACATTTACCCCAATATCTGANGCTAGGCTTTTTATTATAACACCAATTAAAATTTGTGCAACAGATAACAACTGCAAATAGCCTCTTGGTTAGGGGTGGGGCCTTTTGTCTACTTCAAACTCTTAGTGCTGGGACTGGTCTGGCTTGAATGTGTGTAGGTCTTGTGTGTGCTGCCATGGTCTCTGTGAGTTATGTGTGCATCAGTCCTGTTGTGTCAGGCATATTTCTTAGGATAGAAAGGTATATGTAAATCACATGAGGGAAAGAATATTGACACAGGAAACTGTCTTCTCCTAGATTTTACTAAATGCCCCCAAAGCATTTTTTTGTTGTTTGTAAGATTTTCATAGCATTTGCTGTCATCTGTGAAGTGAGTTACAGCAGAGAGTAGGAAGAAGGGAACATAGCAAGTCAGCTGTAATGTTAAAGGGAGAAAGAAAATCCTCACTCACAGCTCTTCCCACCGAACTCTTCAGAAGAGCAACCATTCTCAGGTGGCACCCAGCCAATCTCTAACTCGGAATCAATTGCTTTGCCAACAAGGAACACAAAAGATGTTCATTGTTTGCAAACCCACTTCCCTGCAAGGATGCCTTGTCTCCACACTCAATGACGGCAGGTTCAGACATTTGCTGTGGCTGCTTCGTGCTGCTTTTCTCCTGTGTCCTGTTCCCAAGGCTTTCTGAAAGAAAGCAAATCTGCCTCCCATCTCGAGGACAGGGAGACTTTCCACTTCCCAGTGTGATCTCTTCATTACTGCTGTGGGACCGCAGCAGGCGATTGTACTGGAAGACAGTAGCCAACATAATTATCTACACAAAACAAGCCAGTGGGTAGCCTTGGGGTTTTTGAAATTTTGTTTTCAAAATTTGTGTACAATCTTTTATCTCCACATGGTGTAGCCAGATAGATTTGGGGAATGGTGATGCATGTGACTCGTGTGATGAAAGGACACAAATGTGTGTGTGTGTGATGAAAGGATACAAATGGACAAGAAAGAAGAGAACTGGGTAACTGCTTCATCTTCAAGTCCTCTCCTGCTCTTTATTTCCTCCTTCACTAACCACTACNGGGCAAACAGAAAGGGAAACCTGAAACAGATTAAGACTGATCAGCCTGCCTTTAATCCCAGCACTCGGAGGCAGAGGTAAGTGGATCTCTGTGAGTTGGAGGCCAGCCTACAAAGCGAGTTCCAAGACAGCCAGGACTACACCGTGAAACCCTGTCTCAAAAAACCAAGAGAGAGACAGAGACAGAGATAGAGATAGAGAGAGACTGATGCAGCCTCTCTCTTCCTCTTCCTCTTCCTCTCTCAACATCTGAAGTCTTTTGAAAACTCCTCTCCCTTTCTGTGGCACTGTCAAGCATACTTTTCTTTGTCTTCACTTTGTGGTCTGTCTCTGGGATCATTGGACCTTCCTGTCCTCCAACTTGAAGGTCCTGGATAACTCAGAAACCTTACGTGTGGCCTTGCTGAGCTGGTAGCCCCCCACCTTGTGGGGCATCCTGTGTCAACTGGAATCCTAACCATTGCTGTGTCCCATAGTGAACATGTGTTCTGAGGACCCTACCCAGGCAAAGACCTGTAGATGAAACCAGGTTGAAGTTTCAAAACGTACAATTTATTTATCATTTTGAAGATTTATTTTATTTTTATATATGTTTCTCCCCATCCCCTCCCTGTGTCGCGTGTGTGCAGGTGCCTATAGAGGCTGGAATGGGACTTCAGGGATCTCCTGAAAGTAGACTTTCAGGTGGGTGTGAGTCACCCAACATAGTGCTAGAATTCAGGTCATCTGCAAGAGCAGCAAGTGGTTTTTTGTTTTTTAATATTTTCCATACAATACATTTTGATCATGTTTTACTCCTTCCCCAACTCCTCCCAGAGACTCGCTACCGCTCTACCCACCAATTTTATGTCCTTTCTCTCTCTTAAAGATACACACACACACACACACACACACACACACATCAAAACAAATACAATAAGCCGGGGTGGGGGGAGGGGGAGGCAAAACCAAACAAAACCAAAACTCCACAATAACAACAACAAAATAACGTGGAGTTCATTTTGTGTTGGCCAACTTCCTGGGCATGCAGCCTGCCCAGGAAAGAGGTTGACATACCCAGTGACACTCCCATGGAGAAAACTGATTTTCCCTGTGCCAGTGGCCATCAATTACAAATAGCTTCTTGGTCAGGGGTGCAACCCATGTCTACTTCCCCCTGTCAGTGCAGCAAGTGTTGTTGACCCCTGAATCGTCTCTCCAGCCCCATACAGTATAATTTTTGAATAAATTTCATAAAAATGTGTAGATATTCATTGTGAATATATAAATACACAAAAATTACAAATATACAAAAATTACTTACATCAACTTTCCAAAAAGTTCTCCTTCCTTCCTTTCTTTCTCCCTCTCTCCCCCTCCTTCCCTTCCTCCTTCCCTTTCTCACTTTAGTCTTTCTCTCTCTGTCTCTGTCTCTCTGTCTCTCTCTCTGTCTCTCTCTCTGTCTCTGTCTCCCTCTCCCTTCCTTCCTTTCTTTTCTTCTTTCTTTTGAGACAGGGTTTCACTACATATTTCTGAATGCCCTGACCTCACTGTGTAGATTAAGCTGGCCTCAAAGACAGAGATCCACTTGCCTCTGTCTCCCCAGTGCTGAGTTTAAGGTGTGCCACCATCCCTGGCCCAGAAAAGGTATTTTGGATCTGTAATCATTTTGTTATCTGTGAGTGCAGTTGAAATGTATTTAATGTACTGTATTTCCTTGCGGGGTTTTCACTTGGAAGTTGTTATTTAGGGCACTACATTAATGCGTTAAACTGAAATGACATTTTCTATTTTATTACTTTTGGATGAATTATGAATCATGAGATGAATTATGATTACTATCTATAGAAATCNGGAATGATTTTTGACTCAGTTTGTAGAATGGTTTTTGAAATGATAAAGNTATTGTTAGGGAGGAAAAGTTTTAAAACAAATAGTTTTTCCATCTGCAAGTCAAAGGGCACCCATAGGGTGCTAAACTAAACCTGTCTAGTGAGGTTCATGGCCCTTCACTAGAATACACTCTTGCAAACTCATGTTATTTAGTTACCTGAGCGTTACTAATCTTGGGCTTACCTGATCTATTACTGTCTCCAAAGTCTTGGGGCTACTTCATATGTAAAGTGAAACTTAAAAGCCAGGTGTGGTGGCACATGCCTTTAGTCCCAGCGCCTGAGAAGTAGAGGCAGGTGTGTGGTGGGTGGCACATGCCATTAGTCCCAGCGCCTGAGAAGTAGAGGCAGGTGTGTGGTGGGTGGCACATGCCATTAGTCCCAGCGCCTGAGAAGTAGAGGCAGGTGGATTGCTAAAGTTTGAATTTAGCCTGATCTACATAAGTTCCAGATCAGTCAGAGCTACATAGTGAGACCCCATCNCAAAACGAATAAAAAATAAATGAAAATAATGTGAAACTTGTAAGTACTTTGGGTCCTGATTCCATTTAGTAGTGTATTATAATGAGGTCAATTTAGCTAAACTTGGACCCTTTGAGGCTGTAAAATGTTATCACAAAAATGTTGCCACAAAATTTTCTGCTGATGAATTAAAGGCTGAAACAAGTATGCCTAGGTTCTATTTTCCCATATCAGATAGATGTCCATCTAATTCCCAATGGCATATTTGTCACTCTGTCCCACAATCAAGTCAGATTCAACATGGCTATAATAAAGCTAGCCTTCATATTCTTCTGGGATTGTATGTGCTGGTGGCTTGTCTTCTTCCACTGATTGGTGTATGAGATACCAATGAGTAGCTCTTGATACTGCTTCTTTATCGCCCATCCGACCATATATCTCTCTTCCTCCACATTCCCAGATCTTTTTGACCTTTGTCAACTATCCAGTCACCATGCTTCTTCATCGGTATGCTTCTGCCACTGTCTGTGGTCCTTGTCTCGAGCTCTGTAGCTCTCCACCTGTCCTAAACATAGCTGCAGAGGGGTGGTTTAGAGTACAGTCCCATTGCATCTTTCTTGGTATGCTTCACCACTAACACCACTTGTCTGTAGATTACAATCCTATTACATTAATATGGCTCATAAAATTCCTTTGAACCACATATGAGTCTTGTGGTTCTGCCTCATGCCTCACTAGCTCATCTGGTATTGTCCTGTTCGGTAGAATCGCTACTAACTAGATGTGAGTGCTCTCACTGTAAAGTTTTCGGATGTATATATTTATGTGTCCTTACTCATGTGTGCATACAGTGTGTGCAGACATGGGTACATGTGTAGGAGTATGTCTAGAGAGACCAGAAGTCAGTACTAGATTGAGTATCTTTCTTGCATACTTATTTTTTTGAGACAGTGTCTCTTAATGAACCCAGAGCTCATTAATATGGCTCTACTAGGTGGTTAGCAAATCAGGGATAATCTTATCTCTGTCTGCCCAGTGTTGTGATTACAGGCATGTACACCTAGCCTTTAATATGGGAGCTGTAGCTTCATGCTTCATGCTTGAGTGNCAAGTGATTTTTACCAACTGAGCCATCTCCGTAGACTTCCAAAGAAAATTTAAAGGAATTGAGTTAGACTATAATAAACTCCATTTCTCATTCACATTTTTAAAATTTCAAGTGGTTAGTCATATAAGACTATGCAGTAGCTTTGAAGAGGAGAAATGAACATCCCCACTATTCTAGAATGTTCTACAGGAAAAAAAAATCACACATAGCCAGTGGTCAATTTGGTAAGCAGTTCTCTAAATGTACTTTCCTCTTATCCATGTTACTTACTTCCTGTCTTTCAATTATTTAATTGACAGAGAAAAATAATCTACTTGCTAGCTCATATCAATCTTTGTGTCTGCTTCATCCATTTAATCTTAGTAGTTGCAATGTCTTTAAAATCAACATCAAATTAAAAAATTAAACCATTAAGAAGTAAATAAAAACAAATTCTAACTTGAAGTCAAAAAATGTACTTAATCTTGTTTTGAAAGATCTCTTTGTGTTTGACATTTTAGTTGAGTATAAAATATACAAAAGTTACTTTAATAAGGCCAACTATATAGAGTTCAATGTTGTTTGTGGTAAATATCCTCACTTTAAGTAGGAGAGTTAAACAAGTTAATACTTTATACTTATTACTCTTAATATTTTACTGGCCATATCTCTAGTCCAGCATATAGACTANGTATTCATTTTGACTTTAAAAACAATTAGGCTGCAGAAATAAAAAATAATTAAAAACTTTTCTTCATTAAATATCAATTTGTTTTTAAAATAGATGAATCACAGTGATGTTATAAAAGGTAGTGATATGAACAGTATCCTCAGAGATTGAAATATTCCATCTTCAGTGAAGCTCTTTAGACAGGAATGTAACCAACTCAAAGAGCTTCAGGAAGTCCCTGAAACTGACCAGAATCACTAGGCCCCTCCCTGCCAGAAAAAAAACAATAAAAGCTGAGAGTCCCTCTCAGACAAGGAAGCTAAGCTCAAAGAAGATTCTGAGACCAGACCAGCTGCCTGGGAGAAGCAGAAACCAGCCAAGCTGCCTGGAAGATCAACTGAGTCACTTGGAAAGCACATTCTCCAACCTGTTGAGATGCCTGCAGGCTGTGCAGTGTGCTCCAGGTTCCCAACTTTGTGAGCTGTCACCCATGTGGGCCTTGGTGATTTAGCTGTCTTTGAGTCACTTCTGTTCCTGTAAGTAACCCCAATTAAACTCATCNGTTCACCAAGTTGGACTTTGGTGTATCTGTACNTTGGTCTGCTGTGAGTTCCCTGCCTTGGATAAGTAGATAAGTGTTGTATCTCCCCAGGAAAAGTTGTGCCACACAACAAGTGGCTTACTTGTGTTTAACTTACTGTGAGAACTAACTTGCAAGACATTTAAAATGTCACTTCAGAAGACATTTTCAGCTTTTAGTTTTCACTTGTTTGTGAACATTTTGTGATATTCAGAGCCTTGGAGTTAAAGTACTCTGTGAGCAGGAACCTTGAGTCTGTTTTATCTGCTCTACATTCTGTCTCTACAGTTTTCTTTGGCTTTGGTAGTTAAACACATTCACAGTTGGATGATAATGCATNCTGTGAGTGAGCAAGATAGCTTAGTGGATAAAGTTGCTTCCTCCAGGCCAGAGGGACTGAGTTCAGTGTCTGGGCCCCAGGAAGTGGAAGGAAGAAAGAATTCCTGCAAGTTGTCCTCTGATGTCCACACAGCTGCTGTAGCAGGTACACACTCATCCACTTAATTAATTAATTAATTAATTAATGTAAAAAGTGAAATATGTAATACAATAGATTCTCAACTATCAATATCTTTTTGTTATTTTAATAATTACAATAACTTCACGATTTTATTACTAAATTAAATGTGTGTAGGGTGTGCAAGTCATGAGACAGCAAGTGTGGGAGTTCACTGGAGGAAGGGAAGGTAGGAGTGGAGAGGTAGCTAAGTGGCAGGTGCTTGNTTAGCATGNGAAAGGCTTGGCTTTGCGTTGCCAGTACTGGAAAAGGAGGGGGAAATAGTCGGAGCAGGGGAAAGATAAAGCAACTCCCAACAGAAGGCTTTTATCTCCAAAAAGCACCTTGAGGAAAATTAGTTTAAGCTAGAATTTATTATTCTGATTAATAGGTGCTAGTACAATATTGGGACAATTATAGGCTATCTCTTTTCTTCCATTGAAAAGGTGTAATTTCCTAGAAACAGTTATCTATAGAAACCATAAAGTTCATATACATAGCTGTAGGGTGCATTGCCTCATCTGTATATAAAGATTTTACTCACAAAGTATCTAACTGCTCACTAACTCCTGCCAAGTCTGTGAAAANGAGTGAAATAGACTACACTGTACTTTCCTTCCTATCAGAGAAAATGTAAGAAAAGCAAGTACTGTGACTGCCTCAGGACTGCCCAACTCTTCCCGGCAGGATAAAAAATGAATCCCATCTTCATGACTTGCTTACAGGGTGTATCCAGAGTGGTTGCATGTAAGGGGAGAGGAGGTAGGATGCACTTCTCTTCACAGAAGCTTAGGGATGCTGCTGATGTGGGCTCTGCCACAGAAGAGAGAGCACAGGAAGACTCAGAGCTCTTGTTGTAGCTTGTGTTTAAAACTTATCCAGGCTATTTCTGCTCACTACCCATTGGCTGGAGTTTATTACACAGTTCTGTCCTGTTTAAAGGGAGCTTGGAATGAAGGGTAAATGAATATTGGAGAAACACTACAATTCAGTTATAATCAATTAGAGAAAGAAAAAACCAAGGTGCCTCAATTCCTACCAGTGTCTATTAAAATGGACTGGGGACAAATATTAACATGAAATAATTCTATTTTCAAACTAAATAAATGGTAAACTGATTTATTTGAAACAGTGTGCTTCTTTTCAAATATAGTTTACTGTGACTAACCTTTGATAATTATAGCAATCTAGGGCGTATGTCAAGTTGACTGGAGANCATTATTCCCCTGTATGTAAACGGTTGGTCATCGGAGGCCATAGTACTGAGTATCCAATGGAGGGGCAGTNACATTGTGGATTAACTTTCATCCACAGATCAACTGCCTAGTTTAGACTAGGGCTCAGCTGCAATGTCACAGTGGTCTCCACAATGGGAGTGCATTGTTAAACATGACAATTGACACCAGGACATTCACTAGGCCTGATGTCAGAGGCTCTGTCTTCAGATATAGTAGGAGTTTCCACCATATAGGGATATATCCCACCATAGGGTGGGATCCACACTATGGAAAAACTGAGGCTGTGGCCCTGCTTGTTTCAATGTGCCTTTTGTTGTCTAAATAATAACAAGTTCAAGTTTATATGGCTTTAAATTTTTTCCCTTAAAATTACCCCCGGTTCATAATTATCCATCTATCCTGGCCTTCTGCCTGGCTTTTCACTAGCTCTGAACATAGAAAATTGGACAGTCCTTATTCAAAACTTCAAAATCACCTGATGCTTTTATATGTTGACACGATTCTGTCATGGGTGGGACAGTCCCCAGCATTCACATCATAGACTGCAGTCAAAACTCAAGCATATGAAAAGGGCTGTGTAAGGTGACCTTAAGACTGTGTCTCAGAGGTTCATATAAGTAAATTTTGTGACTTTTGGCTTTCATTCCCCAGATACTTTATTTATAACAATGCGAGTATCCCCAAATCTAAATAAATCCAAACTTCAAAACACTTCTTTCCCAGAGCAATTCAGAGAAGGGACATGGGGGCACTGTAGCATCTCAATGTTCTCTTCTTGGTAGTTCCAAAGTCTACTTCATGTTTATTTCCTTCTTTGCTGCTCTTATTTTGTCTCTTNGCTTGTTAGTGTGCCGTCTAAATTTCTGTTAGAACTAGACAGTGCCCATGGGATAGTAGGACCCAAGGTAGTTAGATATTCAGAGAGAAATTTTTGGAGATGTGGCTATGAGTGAGTTATTTTTTGACACCTATTGTGACTATAGGTGATAGAGACCTCAGCCATCTCTGGTNTCCATGTTTTAGAACCCCCTTGAGCTTCCCTAAGGATTCTTCACTAGATAGAATCTGTGTTATGGGCTAAATGTGTTTGCACAAAATTTATGTGTTGGTGCCCAGGTTCACCAACATGCTGGTATATAATAGGAGACAAGGTTCTTAAGAAACTTAGCCCTCATGCCTGGGATTCAAACCCTCTTAAAAGAGGCTAAAGGGAGCTGGTTCATCCCTTCTGCACATGAGAGCGTTTGNCAATTTTAGTCCACATTGTGAGAGTACAGTTGGCCAAGGGAAGGAAGGGCAATGTTGTAAGGGGTGGAGTTGTTGGTAGTATCAGTTTTAACCCTAGATCCATGAGAATAAAGATACATTTATAAGTGTTTTCTCACCAGTCAAATTGAGATCTTTTTTAGTTACAACAGTTGTTCCCAGGGGTGTTCTATGAATTGTAGTTGGACTTTTTCTTTGGGACCTTCAGCTCCTCAATAATGACACAGAAACATTATTAATTATGAAAGCTTGGCCAATAGCTTAGGCTTGTTTCTAACTAGCTCTTATAGCTTAAATTAACCCATATCTTTTAATCTATGCTCTTTTANGTGGCTTGGTTTCCTTTACTTTGTGATGCCCATGCTGCTTGCTCTGTGTCTCCTGATGTCTCCACCCTTCTTATTCCCAGCATCCTCTGTGTCTGGAAATCCTGCCTGGCTATTGGCCATTCAGCTTTTTATTAAACCAACCAGAGTGACACATCTTCACAGTGTACAAAAAGATTATTCCACAACATTTCNCCCTTTTTGCTTAAACAAAAAGGAAAGGTTTTAATTCTAACACAGTAAAACTATATACAATAAGAACAGTTATTAAGTAAGGATTACATTTACAATGTCCAGTCCATTTTTATTTGGCAAATTTAAAGAAAATACTCCATTATTTATCCTATCATGGCGAGTACAAAGTTTTGTACCTAATTTACCTTCTATCATAACTAAGGAAAACTATAACTACAGCTATTTAGTCTTCAACTCCATCTGTTGTTGGTTGTTTTTTGCTCTTTTCTTTTGGCGCTTTACTTTTTTGGGAGGCCCACCACCCAGCTCCCAAATAAATCACATGGAGTCTTATTATTTCTTATAAGTGCTAGGCCTAAGCTTGGCTTGTTTCTTGCCAGCTTTCTTTAACTTAAATTATCCCTTCTACCTTTTGCCTCTGGGCTTTTTCCTTTTCTTACTTCTGTATATCTTGNTTTCACTCTTACTTCATGGCTGACTGNGTGGCTGGGTGGCTGGTCCCTAGCATCCTCCTCTCCTTTTTCTCTTGCTCTTTCTTCTTTTCCTCCNAGATTTCTCCTTCTATTTATTCTTTCTGCCTGCCAGTACTGCTTATCCTTTCTCCTGTCTTGCTATTGGCCAATCAGCCCTTTATTAGACCATCAGGTGTTTCACACAGGCAAAGTAACTTAGCTTAACAAAGTTAAGCAAATGCAACATATAAGAATGCAACACATCTTAGTATCATTAAATAAATGTTCCACAGCATAAACAAATGTAACACATCTTAAAATAATATTCTACAACATCCATCAAAGACCCCAGAAGGATACAATGTTACCTGAGTAAACAGGAAGTGCAGTGTCAACCACTTCCAAAACTATAAAAATGACA
>LZPO01017530.1:3612-14552 GCA_001675575.1 Neotoma lepida | reverse complement strand
GGGGTGAGCTTTGAAATTTCTTATGCTCAGGATACTGCCCAGTGTCTCACTCCACTTCCTGTTGCCTGCCTTTGAAGATGTAAGGAGTCTCAGCTCCAATACCANATTTGCCTGCATGCTGCCATGATGATAATGGATTGAACCTCTGAACTGTAAGCAAGACACCACCACAATTAAATGTTTTCCTTTAGAAGAGTTGCTGTGGTCATGGTGTCTCNTCACAGCAATAAAAACTAAGACAGAGCCTCAAACCATGATGTGGCATGTTGACAGACACCTTTCAGGGATCCAGGAGAATAGGGAATGATCTAACAAGAAGGATGCAGTGCAGCTCCAAGAAATACTGGCTATGCCACTAGGGAATCCCTTCACAGTGATTAGCAGAGATGTCCTGTGCTGGCAGAATGGCCTGGCTTTCCATCATGGCTCACTTAACCTTGAGAAAATGTGGCCTCCATGTATACTGTGGCTGACCTTGGAGGTGTGACCCGNGTGGTAATGCAGCCCAGCAGGTCTGCTCTTTAAGGGAATTCTGAACGGCAGGCTGCGACAGTTGTTAAAAATGTGTGGAAGTCTTTCAGAATCTTTTGCCATCTCCCTATCCTGTTGTTTCTGGATAAAGCCCTAATTCCTCAGACTGTGTCAGATTCAAGCTGACACCACTGAAAGTTCCGGAGAATTCCCTTTCATCTCAAGAGCTTNTTTCCTCTTTTTTGTAATGATTAAGACATTTTATCATCNANCCCTGAAGACTCCTGAGGGTCGCCTGCCACTAACCTGGCTCAGGTGNGTTTTCTGCTCCTGATACTCATGTGGGTCCCAGTTGCCAGAAATCAGATAGTGTGGTTTGATACTAGTTGTGTGACATGATCCTCAGAAGAACACTCAAACTGTCACCTGAGATTTTTTTCCCCTTGGTAAATANGAAATAGTGCCCTTACCTCATGCAGTTGTTATAAGGATAAAACAAAGTTAACATTTATAAAATGCCTAGTGCAGTACCCGACATGGGTCACTTACTCGCTCATNTATTAGTTCTCTTTGCTCCAGACTGCCTGAAGGACATTTCCCTGAGCTATTGCCAAACCCATCCCCCTTCCCCTTTTTGTGGGAAAGTTCAACAACTTCATCCCTTATCGTGGTAATATCTAGAGTGGTCTGTCTCACATTCGCTTCCCTCAGGAGTTCCCAGANCAATTTCATCCCTATTTAAAAGTTATTTTCTCAGTTTAGCCAGGCATGGTGGTGCGTGCCTTTAATACCAGCACTCAAGAGACAGAAGCATCAGAATTTGCTCATCTACCAGCAAGTTCTGGGCCAGCCAAGGCTAAAACAGTGAGACTCTGTCTTTAAAAAAAAGCTATTTTCTCATTTTAAACTGGTTCTACATTTATGCTCTTCCTTGAGGCATAATTCTAGATATCAACTCATTTTTGACGTGAGCACAAGCTATATTTCCACAAAAAAAGCAATGGCAGGCAACACAGGGNCCCAGCTCAGACCACACTGCCATGTGGTCTCAGATCACATCAGCCTGCTCACCAGCCTCCTGAATGGATATGAAATGTTAGAGTACAACAGACATTTTAAAAAAGAATATTTTTAGGGATGAGCTTTGTTGTCCCTTTAGTCATTCTGCCTTGCTTACCACTCAAAATACACATGTTCCGGGCATATGCCGGCGCAGACACGCAGACATACTGACTTTAAAAGAGGCATATTTTTGCACTCCTTGACATCTGCTTGTGTTGATTAAACACATAACTCTTCTGTTTATGCCTCAACATGGTCAAAAACACANACTTGAATGTGTCAAAGCCTGTCTGTATGCTCCTTAATAATGGATGGAAATTGTTGCAGTGTACACAATACAGAATCAGTTAGCCAGGTCATTCAGGGCCTGGGGTGACTTGGGAGTGGTCTGTTGGATGGGGCAATTGTAATTCTTGGGAGGTTGAGAGATATACTGACAGAGTCACCCTTTCTCATGTCCCCCTGTGCTTATGTATGTCCCACCCTTGTCTGTTCCATTGAAGAATTAGGTCAGCTTTTGGGAGTGCAAGGTGAGGATGGACTCATGAAGGCCTGCCCTTCTCTGGGGACATAGGCAGTTAATGGTTTCCCGGGAAGGAGAAGCATTTTATCCCATGGTACAGCCACTGCCACGTTTCCCATGATTCCCCATGATCCTATAAGTAACCCCTACTCTTGCTTCTCAGAGCAACCCTAGTTCAACTCACTGGGCCACTGGAACAAACATAGAAAGACTAGAAAAAGACCTAGTTGGGAGGAGGAAGAGGATTAGCTGGATTAAGAGTCAGACACAGTGTGTGTGGTAGAGACTCTGGTGAGTGATTTCCATATTCTGATNNGNAAGGGCCTGTGTTTGCAGCTGTCGGGTAGCATCATCCCAGGCTTTCACTCACAGAGTGTGACAGTTTTCTTCTCTCTTCTCCAGTTGCATGCTGCAATTCTGTCCACGGCCATCAGTCATTTACATCCACGGATTCTTTTCAGAGCATTGAATTTTACAAGCAGGCTACCTCCAACCACCTTTTATTGTGAAGAGATTACCATTGTCATCGGGCATTTTAAAACGTGAGCAATGATTACTTACAAAACAGGAGAAAAAAAAAAAACCCTACAGAACACAAAAATAGCTCACCAGGTTTAGCTGGCTGAAGATGGAGATGTGCCTTCCTAACTCCTGTCCAAACGGAACCCTTAGCAATGGGTGCATGGCATTTCATTGGGTAAAGGACACCCTAGGGCAGCCTTCTCCGTTCTGATCGCTCTCACGGCCTCTAATTGGCTGCCCATGAACCTCTCCTCATACACAGCCTTGTTAGCTCATGGGGTCAAGAATGTATAAACAACCAATCAAAGGGTTCAGGATGGAAAGAGAATAAAAGACCTTAACAGCCTGCTGCATCCTGATAATTGAAGATGCCTGTGTGTGTGTGTTCTCGAGTGCCAGTGTGCACCCACAGCACTTCATATGCTGACTGCCAAGTGAGGAGACCATAATCAGGTGAAGAATAGAGATACTGTGGGACCAAACAGCTTAGTGAAGGCACCCTGGCAGAGAGCACGCATTTCCCAGAATAACTTCCCGGGCTTCAGATGAAGTCTGCCACCCCTGCACTGAACACCTGGGCCATTATCACATGATCATGGNTATCAATGTGTTCGATCATTGCAGTGAANGGCTCTGAAGCTCTAACTTTTGCCTTTCCTTTANAACGAAATGTGCGATGGCTCGTGAAAGCGTTTGTAATGAGAACTCCAGTTTCCATGCGGNTTTGGAAGCAGGGGATAGTGTAAGGAAAACTGTTCTTGCAGCCAAGAAGAGCTGGGTATGATTCCAGGTATGCTGCTTCTTGGCTGTGTACTGCCAGAAAAATCGTCCACCTTCCAATCAGCAATTGGTTCGGCCATTCAATAGAGAAGATANCCTGTATAGAGGTTCCCTGGGAACCGAATGTAGAAAGAGTCATACATGCTGTAAGAAACATGTCTGTTGGTAGTCAGTAGACTGTGGCTGTAATTACTGCTGCATGTGCTTGCTGAGAGAGAACACTATGTACACTGAAAACAGAGGTTTCCTTTAATTTGACATTGCTCTTGACTTTAGCATGGCTGAATAATTGATGATATCTTTTCTATCCCAAGGAAATGTACTCTGATAAANGCANGCATTTTTGGTAAAGGTGATGTCTTCTGTCTATAAAGGGGGCAAGGATTGCCATCGCTATTCTTTAACCACAACAATAGTTTTCAGCTTCGTCTTGAAGCAGAAGCTGTAGGTTGCTGAAGTCCCCAGTGGGAACCTGAGCATTTATTCCCTCTGCTGCTGGGAGTGTTTGCTGCTAATGGCTCGCAGCTGGGTCTTTCCCTGGGCATTGCCTTCAGCTAACAGGAACTGAGTGCCTTGTGCTGTANCCTTCCCTGGTGACAGCACTTATTTGGTGAATCATGGATGCAGAGTAGAGAGGATGGTCCCTCTTGCTTCAGTTTGGGGTCATTCTGAAAGGCCATCTCAGGTCCTGAGTTTCTCATGAGACCAGACACCCCTTCACTGCCAGTGTTACAGCTTTCCTTCTCTTTAGTGTTCATTCCTGATAGGTGAAGCCCCGGAGGACTCCTATGTCAGTTACAGGGGCCTCAAGAGAAGTCAGTGTAGGTGACAAGTGGATAGCAGCAGCAGCAGGAGGAGGAGGAGGCAAAGGTCCCTCACAATGGGATGCGGGTCTGACTTCTGTGGAAGAAGAAGGGGAAGGAGAAAGACGGGCTATCGAATGTCTCACCTGAGTCAGCGTTTGAGAAAGTCTTGGCCAGAATTATGGGTGGGGCCAGGCCAAAGGCTTGCAACAAAAGGAGACCTCAGCCAGGCTGTTCTGGCTTTAGCAGCTTTGCTTTGGCTAGTAATTGACCCGGAGAACCCAAGGGAGACTAAGCACAGTGTGAGTGCTACCAAAAGCCTGAACTTATGGTAGCTGAATGCTTTCACCCAGTCAGTGGGGAGGCTGCCTTTTAGCTAAGTCTATATGGCATACCTCTGTGTTCCTTGATTATCTTTCTGCAATGAAGATTTCCATCTTAGAGTCCCCTTTCAGTAAATTTGACCCAAGACATGTGGTACTAATGTGCTCTGAAGAGCAAGATTCTAAAATGAGATTCTGGAGTTGGGTCATGTATGGACTGACTAGTAGCGATGACCTCATCACAGGTGATCACAGGCCCTGTCAGGGAGTAGCATGATGGGGCAGAGCATCTGTGGGAAAGAACACACGGGCAGGTGCAGCATCTCAGGCTTGTGAAGATGGGCTCCTGGTACTCTGAGAACAATGGAATCAGGTGGCCATGCAGAGCACATGTTTTGCATTGAAGAAAGACAATGGAAGGTTATTGCAAGTGATTAATCAGCAGTTAAAGGTGAAGAGTGAAAACCAGGGTGTCTCATCCTCACTTAACTCTTACCTCTGCAGGCAGAGGGTGGAGTAAATAAAGGCCCTGGGACTAATTGTAAGGGTCACAAGTCTTTAGGGTTAAACTTTCAGCCCTTGCTCTCCTAAGGTCACAACCCTTATTGGGAAAGTAGATCCTGTTATATTTCCATCAAAGCACTCAATAATATTAACAATGTCAGATACCCATGAACCCCTGTGGTCAGGTGAAGTGACCACTTTCCCTATTGAAGATAAGCAACTCCTCTCTTACAGCCATTGAAGACATCTCTTTCTTGCAGAACAATGTTAGCCATGTTATAATGGGTAACCTACCCCTCTCCTGGTTGCTAGACAAGAAATTAGGATTGACTTATTAAATAATATGCTGGCAAATCCTGTGCTTGGTTGTAGACGAAAGTTTGTCNGGTTTCCCCGCCCGGCTCCCACGGCCCGCTTAGACCCCAAATAAACACACAGAGGCTTATATCATTTTTAAACTATGGCCCTGGCAGGCTTCTTGCTAGCTAGCTCTTACATCTTAAATTAACCCATTTTATAAATCTATGTAGCCACGTGTTCCACGTGGCTTTACCTGTGTGCCGTTACATGCTGCTGCTTTCTAGATGGCAGAATGGCGTCTGCCCCTGCTCTGCTTTCGGCTTCTCTTCCCCTAGTTCGAATGTCCTGCCTAACCTTATTCTGCCTCACCATTGGCCAAACAGCTTTATTTATCAACCAATCAGAGCAACACATTTTTAGAAAGACATTCCCATCAGTCCCAGGCAAGCTGACCTAGGCTGCAGCTCAGCGTCTCANGGCGTCTGGAGCCGGCGGCGGTTTGGGACCTCACGGTTCCCGCCCGGCTCCAGGTGGTGGGTTGCAGCTGCAAGCCGCGGGAAAAGGAATTTGTCCTTTTAAAGGGATCTAAAGACCACGTTGGGCGCCAAATGTAAGAAGAACTTCNAACCAGTCTTATTAATAAACACGCGGAACAAGAAATAAGGGTGAAAATCTGACAGAGATCAGAGGAATTAGGAGCAAGCCACCACTCGCCTCACCTCACCAACGCTGCCTCTACTTCCCAGGATTGAAGCGGAGGAAAGAGCGAGCCTTCCGGTCTAACCTGGCTTTTTATACCTGTCCATCTGCTAACTAATTTCCCATCCTCCCAAGCTACATCACTTCCTGTCTTGTCTGCATGGATCTTCAGAACTCTAAGGTTGATGCTGGGATTAAAGGCGTGTGCCACCACCTCCTACTGCTAGTTCCCCATGTGACCTTGGAGTCACAGAGAACCAAATGGATTAAGGGCGTGTGCTAACTTGCATGGCTATTGTTTTTCTACTAGTGGCTGGCAGCCCTGTTTTTCCTCTGACCCTCAGATAAATTTTATTAGGNAAGACAAATAAAATATCACCACANTTGGTAAGGAAGGAGGGAACTATAAGCAAAAAAGGCCAGGCATGAGACATAGCCAATGTCTAGTACCAAGAGGTAGCTGAGTATCATGGAGCTGTAACCCATGGGTGCTAGATCACAGGGCTAGAACACACTAAAGAAGGAGAGGTCATTAACAGGGAAACACTTTATTCTGACACAGACCTTAACACCCTGAGAAACTTCCAGTAAATGGTACTAACTTGTCATGGGGGCAGCTGGTTGAGCTTAGAAATAGCAATGCCCTCACATTTGATGAAGTGAAATTCCAGAGATACAGTGGCAGATGGTAAAATAAGAAATGCAAAGATTCAAAACAGCAGGCATGCAAAAGCAAGTGGTTATACCCGGCCAGCAAATCCATTAGCCAACTGTGCTCTGCAGAAGGGCTTGCAGGGGACACTGTGATGGGGACTGTGCTCCTGAAAAGGGCACTGAATCCCTAACTGGTATCTGTAGATGNGAGTGTATGAGAAGGGACATTGCTTCAGAGTAGAACTCCCTGGGAGCAATGGGGCAGAGGTGATGCCCAAATAATAAAGCTGAATTGGTATCACTTATCCATCTCCAGAAAATGTGGTTTTAATCATCTTAAGGAACCCATGCTTGGGTGGTAGCCAACAGCCTAAACCACAGAATGCTGCAGAGATCAGTAACAGAACACGACATTCTTGGGACAAGGTAAGTGACAGTCGATAAGTATTCTGTTTAGTCTGTAAAAAGAAATGAATGGCGGGAGCCTGGGGAAGCCTTGACTGCTTTCCAGAATCTACCTAGATTTTAGACTTTGAAACCATTGACATAATAAGTCTAGGTTCCTAGGAAGAACATTGTAACTCTATGACAACTATGTACAGAATGTTCCCAACAGGCCCTTAGGAGAGATCCATAGTCACATGGCTAAGCATACAGCAAGGAAAGATGAAAATGCATACATTCAGAGGCAAATTAATGCTGATTCTCAGGGATCTGAAGTGTCTTAGGCTTCCTTGCAGAGCTATGTGGGGCTGAGTAAAAACCTCATCACTAGGGTCTATGCAGTTCAGGGACCCAGCTATTGGTCATTTTCCCCACTCCTTGTATGAGTGACTGTGCNGAACAAGACAGGCAGTTTGTAGAACCTGCACCCTGCTCCCTGATCTGTAGGTCAAAGCTATTCTAAAGANGGCCATGTGGAATCCTTTGTGAATGACCCTCATCCAAGCCAGATGTTGGAGCAAAGAATCACGTTTAAGATCTAAAAGACATAAATTAATGTCACCTATTTTGTCCCCATCAGTTTACTCATGGGGACTACCAAGGAGCCATTTTCACAGCTGCTGGGCTGCCCCAATCCAGCACAAGCTTCAAACCAGCAGATTCCACTACCTGTGCCACCAGATAGCTAAGTACCAGCATCAGACACCAGTGCTGAACATTATACCCTGAGACCAGTCAGCTTCGGGTTATCTCAGTCAATTTTGGATTCCCTCTACCTCAGAGGACAGAGGTCTGACTCCTTACCTCCGTGCAGGTGTGTGCTGAAGAGACATCCCAGAAGTATTAAGTATAACTCAAACCTTACAATTCTCCCAACCTTTTCTCTTCTCCCTCACCCTAGGTCCCTCCNGCCAAAGGTTAAAAACTTTTTTCTTTTTTAAGTTCTCTCTACCTCACTAGCACCTTCCCAGACACAGCCGGACTGCTCCAGGACGCAACGACACAGCTGGACGGGCTCCAGGGCAGCAGACGACAGCCCACCATTACAGGACACCTGGATACTTCAGGAGCCCCTCTTCTGTCCCCACCCCAGAGTCGGTGCCCACCAAGTCAGCTGGAAGCAGTTTTTTCCCGGAGACACGACGCCCCCATTCCCGATCATCNGCCATCTTTTTATGATAACAAAGAGTCTGGAATGTTAGTTACACCCATGTGACCTCGCATGCTTTAACTAGCCATTTCCGCACAGGTCACCCCTGGGCTCAGGTCACTTCCGGGTCCTACGCCCCGTGCACGCTCAGGTCACTTCCGGGTCTTGCGCCCGGTGCACGATCAGGTTACTTCCGGGTCCTGCGCTCGGTGCAGGCCCAGGTCATCTCCGGGCTCAGGTCACTTCCGGGTCATGTGCCGGTACATGGTCATGTGGTTTGCGCGCACCAATGACCGTGCACCCTCAGCACATGCGCGAGCAGCCACGCGGACTTGAATACGCATGCGCAGGCCGGCATTTAAAAGGCAGGTCCCACGTACCCTCGCCCCCCCACACGTGTTCTCCACAGGCCTGTTCACTTCCCCTTCTGTCCCCCCACCCTCAGTAAAACTCTCGTTAGCGGGTTTGCCGTGTTTGTGACCTTTTCCTTGCAGAGTACTACCGCCATAAATAACTATCAATCCCAGCTTCCAAATTCCCCATGTGGCCACCTGAGAACTTTCTTGTGGCTACACCATTGTTTAACATTATTTTCTGCCTAATACCTCCTCCTTCAGTTTCCCATAGGTGCCTGCCCTCTGAGAATTCCTATCAAACCTTTCTGTAGAAAGATCTTTATTCTAGAACATGTTTTCTGGATAATCTGACAAGAGAATTCTATTTTCCATCATCTGCCCTTTGCTTTCTTTTCAGTTCTACCCTCTTGAGTTCCTTTCACTTTCGTTTTCAGGAAAAAAGAAAAAGAAAATGAAAAATGTTAATTTTCTTTTGTCCTAGATTGCTTTTTCAAAAGAAGATGGTGCATGTGAATGGTAGACAGAGCTTTGGAAAGAAGTGAGTATTTCACAAAGGGAAAAATGCCAAGGGTACTGTAAACAGAGGAGCAGTTGAGAAGCAGGAAAACAGGATTGAAGAATTAGGGCATGATTTTTGAGACAGGGGTTCAGATGGCCCAGGCTGGCCTTGAACTTACTATGTAGCTGAGAACGACCTTCAACTTTTGATCTTCCTATCTCAGCTTTCTGAGTTGCCACCAGGCCTCATTTATGAAGTGCTCTCTGCATACTAAACAAGTACTTCACAAACTGAACTACATACCTAACCTCTATTACAGTACTTTCTAAGAGTCAAAAATGTTGGGTTGGGACTAGAGTAGGAGATAAAGGTGAGAAGGAAAAATGGAGAAGATGCATACTGAAAGGATTATTATAGTCCACACTCATATGCTAAGAAGCCTGGCCTTAGTTCTGATTTAGGATTTTTGACTTACAATTTATATTAACTTATAATTTAACCTATTTTCATAATTGTAGTTGAAGAAGGTACTCTTTAAAATACAGAAGAAAAACACACTCAAACAATGAGAAGTGGCCGACACCATTGTCTTGTATTGCTGAGTTCATACCCTTTTACAGGACCTTTGGAAGAAAACTTCTGTCATTCTTATTAAAAAAAAAATCACAAGTTTGCAAAAGCAGCTATTAAAAACCTGTTTCAAATTTCAAGTACTTATAATGTGAATTAGTTTTATTGCATTTTTAAAAAACACTCTAAATTCTGAATTGAACTCAGAAATAGAGTTGAATGTTGAGGTTAGTGTAAGGCTGAAATTTCAAACACAGATTTGATTTTAAATTGTGGCAACAATCTTAATAGCTTACTGTTCTTATAGACTATTATTCTATATATTCTTTTTTGTTTGTTTGTTTGTTTTTGTTTTTGTTTTTCGAGACAGAGTTTCTCTGTGTAGCTTTGGCCCCTTTCCTGGAACTCACTCAGTAGCCCAGGCTAGCCTTGAACTCACAGAGATCCGCCTGCCTCTGCCTCCCGAGTGCTGGGATCAAAGGCGTGCGCCGCCGCCGCCACCACCACCACCACCACCAGGCCTATGTATTCTTATAGGATATTTTGAGAATCAAAACAAGCTAGTTTAAATTTCATAAAGCAAATTGTCATGAAGCTACAACACTTGGTTCCAACTTCTTAGTGTACTGAGATTCCGTTGTTTAAAAAGATAACTCCACTGTCCTTAGGAATTGAAAATCGTTAGGGTGGATAAGAGTGAGTCAGTAACTACTGGTTTTGAGAGCAAGACAATCATGTTTGTAATTTAAATTAAAAATCATGTTGAGGCTTGGGATCTAACTCAACTGAGAGGGTGCTCAGTGTGCAGGATGTCCTGGGTTTGATTCTGAGCCCAGAAAAAAATGGGCATATTGAACCATGCCTGTAATCTCAGTACTAACGGAAATGGCAGGGGACTCAGAGGTTCAAAGTCATCTTCAGCTATATAACAAGTCACATGACTTTGTCTCATAACAACAACCAAGTAGACAGATGGTAATATTAAAAACAAATCATAGAGAGACAAATTCAAGACAAACCGTAGTTGGGGAAGGTTGGCTTTAAACAGCAGAAAAGGGAACAGTTTGCCAAGAAGAGAGTGTTGACAAAGAATCCACGTGGCTTGGGGTTGTTTGGATCCACAGAAACAGGAAGAGACTGGGGAGGGTGACTTCAGAGACTGTCCATGATGGATTCTTACTTTATTTTTTTATTTGTATTTATGTTCCTCTCATACATTACAGTTGAGTAATTTGCTTTCGCCTTCTCCAATTCCTCCCAGATCCTTTCCACCTCTCAAC
>LZPO01017529.1:78361-99129 GCA_001675575.1 Neotoma lepida | reverse complement strand
TTCTTGTGCCTCCTAAGCACTAATTCCCACCAATCCCTGAGCACAAAAACCCATCAATCCCAAGCCACCCTGGAAAGCTCTTTCCCACCCCAAGGAACCCAATATGAACTCTGTACCCTGTTTAGTTTGCCCTCACCCTAGAGGCAGCCACCCTCCTGGATTTGTCCCTCCCAACAAATATCTTAAATGAGGTTTGGGTGACAACCTTCTTTCGAAGGAGTAGAGTAGAGCAGAACTTGACCATTTTCCCTGAAGAAACCTTCCCCTAGCAGAGCAGAGTTGTTACACCAGGGCTCGTTGTGGGGGATGCGGGGCCTCCTCTGCCGGGGTAAAGTTGCTACAATGGGGAACCCTTTCCCTGGTACAGAGCTGTAAGCTGCTATACTTACAGTGACTTTGTGGTATTCCTTGACTCCCAACTGCCAGGATACCTTTCCATCCAAGCTGCAAAGCTTATTCCTTCTTCTTACTATAATTTGCAAATACACTTTCACAGCCAATCCATAGANATTAATTGCAAATATAAAAATTTGAAAATATTAAAACCCTAAAACCTAGATAGCATTTGAGCCTCAGTTCCCAATTTTTCAATCACATTCTTTTTTAGGATTTATTTATTTATTGGATTTATATATGTGTGCTTGAGTATGTGCATATATATGTGTACATATATGTGTATATGTACAAATGTATCTGTACACACACACACACACACACACACACACACAGACACATATTCAACCTCAGAAGAGGTTGGATCCCCTAGAAGTGGAATTATGGGCCATTACGAACCGTCGAGCCTGGGGCCTGGAAACTGAATCCAGGTCTTCTTGGAGAAATCAAAGGCTTTTTACCACAAAGCCATCTCTCCAGCACCCCAGTCACTATTTTGCTTATCGTAGCTCTCTATGGGAATGTGAACAGGTCTGACATTGGAAATGTCCAATGTGACAACATGATTCAGGATTTAAAGTGGGTGAGTGCTATAGGCCGGCTGGAGTCATATGGTGGCATGTCCATCAAAAACCACATCATGCAGTGCCTTCTCTGAATTAACTGCAGCCTCATTGTGTGAGGATGCATGTACTAACAGTAAATATGAATTATTGATTTCAACTGACTGAAAGATTATTTGAGAATGGACACTGACTATATGTGAGGTGTTAAACATTTTCATATCAAAGATGTAAAAGCAGTGAAATAGGTGAGTAGTGAGTAGTCAAAGAAAGATCAAAAAGGGTTATTAACTCACAATTAGATACAATTTCATGAAATAATCCAATAATAATAATATTCACCCTCAAACTCATGAAAGAGTGTTTCTTACCTGAAATACAGATGAAGAATTAAGGATAAGAACATTTTCTGGAAAGACAAAATCTGCTTATCTGCTTCATCTTTGATGATCAACCAAAGTAGGAAATTCCTCCCAGAGCTCAGATAAGTTAGGATTTAAGGTAATGCTGAAAGAACTTGTTCAAATCACATATATAAGTGACCGTTCACCACATTTAANTTGCACAAAATTCAGCAATAAGGCTTTTAACTTACAATTCTACTATTCTTTGTCTTTCTTAAACATGGAAACCGATATTTCATTATTTGACACTTATTTAATTTCAAAAAAGTCATNAGTGAAGAAGAAGAAACTGGTGAATCCAACAATTGCAAATTTGAGCACATGCTCTGTCACTTTAAGGAGAAAAATGACTGTTAGAAGGAAAGGGGAATGGAACTTCAGTCAGACAACAGGCAAGAATTAAATCATTTCTACTGTGATAGAACGGGACCGGTGGTTAGACTGACCACTGACCTGGGCTCTGGCCCAATAGCAGTACAGTATGTGTGNTCAGTGCCTTGCAGCTAAGTTTGCTTTAGCCCACCTGTAGGCAGATTGAAACCTTGAGCAAAGCCCATCCCTTCCCTCTGAGCTTTGTTATCTCTCAGTCCATCCAAGTGACTATCTGTAAGAGATATAAAAATGCAACAAATTTCTCATTAAGAATTTGTCAGAACTGGTTTTTCCTGAAGAACACACAAGAGAGATTCTCAACAGCACGGAGCCATGCACTTGTTGTATTTTAATGAAGGCCAAGTCGCTTTGCAGCACTTTGGCAAGAACATTTCGTCTTTATGATCAATAAATTTCATAGAACAGGGTATTTATACTTAAGGGACTTTTCCCAGTGAGAGAAATTCTATTCTTATCAACCCTTTTATGTATGTACATAAAGAGATGTTTGTGAGTCTATAAAAAGTACCCTTGATCTTGTGTGATAGACTGCTCTCCTCAGAGTGAACAGGCTTTCAAGTGGGTGACTTTGTATTTGCAAATGAATGGCCATGTGTGTGCCAAATCCCTTCTCACCTGCAAATGTAACAGGATGAAAATTTTATTGAAGGAAAAAGATTTCAAAACAGGTCAGTTCTCATTTATTCCTCAGCGGGTGCTACTGGAAAGCTTGAAAAAAGTAAGACGTGACCATTAAACACAGCAGACAAAACAATATGTACATCAGTCAATGCCTAGAAATGGGCTTTGAATTGTTATTTATTACTAGTTTTCATTAAATATGTATTACCTTAATGATGGGAATATTACAAAGACAGGCATTTCAGAGACAAATTATATGACGGGCTAAAAAAGATTACCAGTTTCTTGTCAAGGAAGGGTAGTTCAACTTTTTAAAATCATATAATTATTACAGAATAAATCTTTATAAATCAAGCCTCCAGAGAAACAAGTCTTTTATCAGTCATGGTAAGCATCTCCAACTTTCCACATAAACCATATAGAGGTGTGTAATAAACTTAGGTGTTAGACTCTATTGAAGGTCTGTCCTATTTGCTTGGATGATATTCATGTGAATACATTAAAGCAGTGATACGAAAGAGTCTCTCTCCTCCTTTTCAATGCATTTACAGATTAGCACCTGCAGGGCTGCAGTACTTCCTGAAAAGTCAATACAGAAATGTGGTGTATGTTCTCTTCTCCCTTTGTTAGAGAAATCGACAAGTGAGAGGAGCCTTCTGGCTGCCTGACATCAGTACAAACTATTATCAAATAGCTCTCACCAGAGGCAGCCACAGGCAGCATTGCCCAAAACTCTCAACATCTCTTACAAGTGATGTTATAATGTGGCTAGTCCTCTGTCCATTAAAATTGTGAAATTTAATACCTTATGACTTGTCCAGTTGTCATGTGTTTTACACCCATTTTGTCCTCAACATTCTATACAGAAAATTACAATCTTACAATCTCCTGCAAGGGCCAACTTTGTGATCCTATTTGGAACACTAATAATGATGTGCAGTGTGTTCCATCAGCTAATAGCTGAGGATTAATGGATTCTGTGCTTGGGTATGGGTCCCTAAACTCATNCTCAGTAATAGAGTTTCTGACCTCTGAGTGAATAGATAGTTCCCAGATGTAAGAAAAGGAGATGCCTGGATCTAGAATATACCATAGCAGCCATCAAGAGTTCAAATGGGTTACTTTTCAGAGAGAGGGAGAGCAAATGGAGGAAATATAGGACTGACACTATAGAATATTAGCTTATGGATATCCACTGACCATAAGAAGCATTGCAAAGGAACCAGAGAAAAATAGAAGAGAAATAGGATTTATTCTGAAG
Organism: Neotoma lepida; assembly: GCA_001675575.1. Lineage (NCBI taxonomy): Eukaryota > Metazoa > Chordata > Mammalia > Rodentia > Cricetidae > Neotoma > Neotoma lepida. The sequence goes on along the minus strand of LZPO01017529.1, from coordinate 95,494 downwards.
ATGATATAGGCATGGGGTGTGGCTTGGTTGTAGAGCATTTGTCTAACATAAGCAAGACCTTGAGTTTGGTCCTGCACACTGCACGAAAAAGGAAAAATAAATCCAGAAGATAATTGGAGTTTGAAAAATGTCCTATAAATCTGTGAATGAAGGAAGAACAGGAACCTGGCACAAACCTGGTTGCATTTGTTAGTTTACTATTGCTATGATCATGGCAACTAGTAAAAGAAAGCTTTTACTGGGNCTTATGGATCCAGACTGGTTAGAGTCCATGATAGTGGATTAAAGTCATGGCATGGCAGCAGGAACAGCTGAGCTCTCACATTTCAAACTGCAAACAGGATGCAAAGAACACAACAGGAATGGTACCAGTTTTTTGAAACCTCAAACCTTCCCTCAATACATACCTTGTCAATCATGCCATGTCTCCTAATCCTTCCCAAACAGTTTCACCAATCTGGTACCAAGTATTAAAACATATGAGCCTATGTGGGTGATTCTCCTTTAAACTACCACTCCAGTTTTCTTTCATATTATTGTTTACTAAAATCACTTTGATTTTGTAGTATTTGGTATTCTGATACTCAACACTATAAACCTAGCCAACTACCCAGGTAATAAGGTTTACATCCTAGAGCAGAAACTATTANTGCAACTGTCCTTAACAGATATGATTCCCAAATTACTCTAAGGATCTATNCTTAAATCTGCAGATAAGTGTAGCTCTCATCCTTCATTATAGAAGATTCTTTTTTTNAGCAGGTAGAGACTATCACAGTAATTCACATGCAGAGAATAAGTAACCCTTGTGTGTCCAACCCAACTGTTACATCTAAAGCACAACCACTATAACTAAGGCTTGGGGAACACTGGGTAAGAGAGGACAGATTGATTGTAAAAGTCAGAGGGCCACAATGCTTACCTGGACATAGTGTTATCTAGAAACTGCAGGGAGCTGCACACTTGAAATCTCAACAATATATTTACCTAAAAAAGACAATACAATGACAATACCACTTGACACTCCCACNTAGATGATAAAAATCTCACAAAGTGCCTCTGCTAGATGATGAACTCCAGGCAATTAACAGCTGCTAAGAGATGGAGAATCAGTCTCCTCCAGGTTAAAGCCTTCAGATAGGTTATCCAGTCCTGACGTGTCAGCTCTAAACTTGTACTCATAGGACAACACTAAGTAGACTCAACAAGTTGAATATGTGTGTATGTATACAGATACATACATATATGTATGTGTGTGTGTGATAATTAAAATTAAAAATGAAGAAGTAATGAAGTTGGGAAGGACTGGGAGGGGAACACTGGAGACTTTGGAGAAAGAGTGAGATAAAATGATGTAAATGCAGTACTTATGTTTGAATTTTTCAAAAAATAGTAAAATAAATGTAAAAGGAACTCATAATATGTAAGAGGGTATATAAGTTGAAGGAGGACCCATTTTCAGCTCAAAGACATACAAAAGTATCAAACACAAAANATACTTCTACTTTGAAAATACCAAAACTTTCCAAGTAAAAAGACTCAATGTCATCCTTAGAGAATAAACTGATTGCTTTCAGAGGATGACAATGATTCAGTATTGAACCAAGTCTGTCACACCCAGCTAGCTAAGTACAAGCTAGCTAACTATGGGCTACATCACCAGACCTGGACACAACTCACTTCCTCTGCAAAATGAGTCACATAGCCTACCCATTATCTGGAAGAATTAAAATTAGTCAGCTATACTATTTTTCTTATGATGCTAACAACTTATAGTTATATTGCACTAAAAAAATAGTATGAAAATCATGCAAAATGGGAAGCAGATCATGAGAACAACAACATAGGATACAGAAAGTAATGNATCTAATTCTTCTTGGTATCACTGAAGTCAAATAGGAACCTTGCACATTGTGCCACAGAAAGAGGTAAGACACCATGCCTAGAAATATCTGGGAACAGAAAGGAACCTGGAGAAAAGATATGGTGGAAGAAAGGAAAGATAGTAACTGATAGGGGTAAAAAGAGCCATCCTGTGTATTAAAGTGTAGTGGTATATTGTGTCCCCCCAAATATTGTGTACCCTAATAAAACTTATCTGGGGTCAGAGAACAGAACAGCCACTAGATTAGGCATAAGAGGCCGGAAAATGGTGACACACATGCCTTTAATCCTAGCATTCCAGAGGCAGAGATCCGTCTGGATCTCTGTGAGTTCAAGGCCACACTGGATACAGAGCCAGGCATGGTTTAGGCACCTTTAATCCCAATACTTGAGATTTCATGTCTTGCTTGGGAAAGACACATGCCTTTAGTCCCAGGAAGTGATGGCAGGAAGCAGAAAGGTATATAAGGCATGAGGACTAGGAACTAGAGACTTTTAAGCTTTTAGGCTTTTAGTAGTAGTTCAGCTGAGATTCATTCAGGTGAGGACTCAGAGGCTTCCGGTCTGAGGAAACAAGATCAACTGAGGAGTGGCNAGGTGAGGTTGGCTGTGGCTTGTTCTGCTTCTCTGATNTTTCAGAATTTACCCCAATACCTAGCCTGGTGTTTTCAATTAATAAGACAGTTTAAGATACATCCTACATTAAAGCACATTGGGGACAAATATGAAACAAAGAATGTCTGATTTCTGTATGAATTTGATGAAATTAGTTTTTAACATCCTCATGAATTTTCTAAAAGATCTTTAAAGTTTGTCAAAGACAAAGAGGGAATTTTCAGACAAAAACCTAATACCGAGAAGAGATGTTTGAGACCAGAAAAGGATTGCCAAAGGGGGTGGGGAGTGAATCTCTAAAATTACAGATTTCAGAAGCCATGGTCAAAATGTCACTTCTCAGGGGTCAAAGAGAAGCCCAAGATTCAACCATTGTGGGCTCAAGCAAATAGGAGGTGTGTCTAGTTCAGTATATGAATAATTACTCTCNAAATGGCTTATCAGCCTTCAAGCTATGAAGATGACATCCTGACTGAGCTTACATCTCCTCCTCTCATGCAGGAGAGCAGAATGCATTTTCTGTTCACACAAAGATAACAAGAGGAAAGTAGCTTAAGAAAAAAGAACCAAGCATATTTTAAAGACAACTAAAGTGTTATTGGTTGTTTTTCACTCTTAGCTCTTATAGGGGGACTGCCACGCAACTCCCAGATTAATCACACACGGAGGCTTANTCTTACTTAGCTTGACTTGTTGCTAGCCTGCTTTATTTAGCTTTAAATTATCCGGTCTAACTTTGGTCTTTGGGCTTTTTCCTTTCTCTATTTCCATATGCCTTTCATTATTTCTCACTCCATAGCTTGCTGTGTAGCTGGCCCCTGATGTCCTCCTCCTTATCTGGCTACTCCTTCTTCCTTCTCTTAGCTTTCTCCTTCTATATATTCTGNCTGCCAGCCCCACCTATCCTTTCTTCTGCCTTGTTATTGTCTGTTCATTTCTTTATTAGACCATCAGATGTTTTAGAAAGGTAAAGTAACACAGCTTCACAGACTTAAACAAATGCAACATAAACAAAAATAATACATCTTAAAATAATATTCCCCAACATTAAAATATCAAAAATATGCTGCCATATTTAAAATTACAATTTGATTACAATTACAAATTAAAATTGCAATTTAATGTTGTGAAGAAAGTAACATAAATAGAATATACCAACATTCAATATGAAGGAAATTTATGGGAATAAGTAAGAAGACAAAAAACAAAATCATTTTGGGAATGAAAATTAAATTTTAAGAAAGTAGGAATTTGTGTTGGGTAGGTTTATGTCATCTTGACACAAACTCTAGTTATCTGAAAGGAGGAACTCTCAATTAAGAAAATGCCTCCTTGTGCAGATGCATGAGGTCTAGGCCGAAATCTGAGGCCTGTTACTGNCTGAGGGTCATACTGTTGCCAGAGCCATACAGATTAGGGTGGTCTGAGCTGCTACCTTGGGCCACAGTGATNTCTGGACCTGAGCTGCAGCCAGGGTCAATATCTGGGTCCTTGACCCTATNGCAGCCAGGGTCTGTGTTGNTTTCCATGGCTTCTGTTACTACTGAAGGCCATGCAGATGCCTGGGGTCTGGACTGTCACCTGAGGCCATGTTAGAATCTGGGAACCATGTTGCTGCTGGGCCCAGGCCAATCAGAGAGGCCTGCACTGCCACCAGGACCCAAGCTGTTGCTGGTGGCAATATCTTGGTCTGTAGTCCTGATGCAGTTGGGGTGTGTGTTGATGTCCATTCCCAATATTACCACAGGGGCCCTTGTGAACCATGTGTTGCAGTACCAGGACCATGAAGAGCTGCCCCCCATCACAGGCCTAGGAGAACTGCACCCCCCCATCCAAGAGCTGACCTCACCCCTTAATGGCCCTGAGATAGTGGATCCAGATGACTCTGGCACAGGAGAGCTGGCCCCTGTACCTAGGAAAGTTGGCCCCACCACTGCTGGCATGGGAAAGCTGGCTTCTCCCCTCACCTAGGAGGAGTAGGTAGTCCTAGGAGCCTGAACTGACGAATTCAGCTACCACCCAGGTACACATCCAGGGCTTTGAGTTGGCACTCCCCAACATTTACNNCATCTATGACCTGCTAGAGCACGTGAAGGGGTTGGTCCTGCAGAACCATGGTTTCAGGATTTCCATGATTCCGATCAACAGCAGGATATCTGAGAAGAGTTTAGGTAAGGGTCTAGTATTGATGTGGTACCAGAAACCAGAGGCCTTGAACCTTGCCAACAACATATTACACAATGAACATTCACAAATAAATCTGTCTGGACAAAAGGGTATACTGCATGATATACAGCAGCTCCCAATGCCACTAAGATGAATGAAGAGGCAATGGAGAAGCAGGAAAGATTGAGGAGTGAAGCAGGTTTTTTNNTTNNTTTTNGNTTTNNTTTTTNNTTTTTNAAAATTATTAATTTTATTTGAATTTTTATTATTTCTTATTTTATTTAAGTTTTCCTTTTGGGGATGCTACAAAGGTGAAAGCAGATATGGAGGGACTGGAAAATTGGTGAGATTGGGGTGCATCATGTGAAATTCCCAAAGAATCAATTAAAAACTGTTTTTTTTAAAAAAAAGAGGAGAAAATGTCTCTACAAGAATAGCTATAGGCCAGTCTATAGAGTATTTTCTTAATTAGTGATTGATGAGGGATGATCCAGCCCATTGTGGANGGTGCAACCCCTGGGCTGGTAGTCCTGTGTTCTATCAGAAAACAGACTGAGCAAGCAATGTTGAGCAAGCCAGTAAAGACCACCCCTCCATGGCCTCTGTATCAGCTTCTGCTTCTAGATTCCAGCCCTCTTTTAGTTCCTGTTCTGACTTCCTTCAGTGATGAACTATGATGCAGAAGTGTAAGACACATAAACCCTTTCCTCCCCAACCTGCCTTTTGGTCATGGTGTTTCTTTGCAGCAATAGTAATCCAAACTAAGATAAGTTGGTATCAGGATTGTGGGGTATTGCTGTGACAGACCTGACCATGCTGTGTGGGGGAGGGCTTTGTATGTACAGGAAAAACTGTTGAGTATTCAGTGCTTGATGAGTAGTTGTGTAGAAGCTTGTGATAAGAATGTTGAGAGCAATACAGAAGATGGAGGCCTGGCTTGTGAAGTTTTAGAAAGAAGTTTAAAGACTCTATAAGGGCCATTAGTTATTTTGAATTAAGATTCTGTGGTCCTGATTAACTGAGGCCAAAGAATCAGGTGTGATTAACAAGATACCAGAATACTAAAGCAAAACCTTTGCTTTGCTTGGATACTAGAGTCTGATCAGCTGGAGCTAAAAAGTTAGCNGTGGTTAAGAAGAGATGAGTATCATTGAAGCGAAGTCTTCTAGGAAGTTTCCTCATGGTCAGTACATAGAAGCTGTGTTCCAGAGGTGACCAAGGTTGTACCTCATATTGGTAGCTGAACTTGGTAGTATCAGAGGCACCCAGATGGTATGTGCTTTGAAGGCTTGAAGGGGTCATGGAGAGAAGCTGAGACTTGGGACTGTGAGAGACCAGGAGAGGTCATTGGTGAAGGTGCAGCCTCAGTAGCAGTTGAAGGCTCAGGATTGAAGAGGTCATGCAGAGAAGTTGAGGTTTGGCATCATAAAGAGAGCCTATAAGAGACTATTGGTAAAAGTGCACCCCAGTTGCAGCAAAAGAGCCTAGCATTTTGGATATGCCAATACCAAGGTGCAACGACCAAGTACAGTAGCAGTGGTGGAGTGGAGTTTGCCCAGGCTTAGGAGACAAGTTGTATGTGTTGCACAGGCCAGAGGAGGAAAAAGTGACCCAAACCCTTTGGAGGAGTCCAGGAGATCATGAGTGGATCCAAGACATTGGTCATTCCATTATTAATTCCATTATTTACACTGTTGGAATTTGGTTTTACTTTGTTCAGATTGTGAATGGGCCCTGGTTCTTCCCTCTTGAAGTAAGAAAGTACTTAATTTATTTTAAACTTTACAGGAGCTCATAGTTGAGAGACTTTAAATTGAGAGAGAGAGAGAGAGAGAAGTTTGGGGTTTTTATAGAGAAATGGATTTTAAAAGAGACTGGATGTATTTAAAGAAATAACTTTTGAACTGTTTCAGTGTTAAGGCTGTGGGACTTGTGTTTGTAAAATGTTTTATATTGTATTGTCTTTACTAATGTGTGATCTTGGGGATGAACAAAGAAGGAAAAGTTGTGGCTTAACATTATGTATTTGTGTGTGACAAGGGGTCAGTTGTACTGGCTAGACTTTTGTCAACTTGACACAAACTATAGTCATCTGAGAGGAGGAAACCTTGATTGAGAAAATGCCTCCATAAGACCAGCTGTAGGCCAGCCTTGCAGTGGTTCTCAATCTGTGAGTTGTAAACACTTTGGGAGGTCGAACAACCCTTTCACAGGGGTCATATATCAGATATCCTGCATATCACATATTAAATTTTGATTTATAACAGTAGCAAAATTACAGTGAAGCAAGTCAGTAAGAAGCATTCCTGCATGCTCTCTGTGTGAGCCTCTGCTTCCAGGTTCCTGCCCTGCTTGAGTTCTTATCTTGATTTCCTCAATGATGGACTATAATAAAGTAAATCCCAATAAAAATTTTCTCCCCAATGTGGTTTCTGTTCATGGTGTTTCATCTTAGCAATAGTAATAGNGAAGACAGAATTGTAATAAATAGTTAAAAGAAAANATAGAAAATCAAATCAATGAGTGGAAAAAAGAAATAAAGATTTGAAAGNAGGTAATTTATGGCAATTTGATCTGATATTCACATAAAGTCTTTGCATTTAATCAGGTTCTGTAAAAGAAGAGAACACACACATATGTATACCAATAAACATACATATATATATGTTTATAAATGGGGTTATAAAATGGCTTATAGGCTGAGGTTCAGGTANTCCAAACAGGGGCTGACAGAAAGGCCAAGAATCCAGTTGTTCAGTCCAAAAGGCTGGATGTCTTCAGCAGTCCTGATCTGTAATCTGATGCCACAGTCCCAGGGAATTCCGAGAGAGTTATTCTTAGACTAGTGTACGTTGGAATCCAAAGAAGTAGCTTCTAATGCCAGCAAAGNAATGCCCCAGCACCATGTTAGATTAACTTTCCAGGGAGAGTAAAGGTAAGAAAGGCAAAACACAAAAAGCTGGCTTCTTCATGTCTTTTTGTGTTGACTACCACCAGAGGGTGTGGCCCAGATATAGAGTAAATCTTCTGCCCACAGTTAATCCAGGCTTAGGGTGGACTGTCTCACCTCAAACGATTTATCTCACTTGGGTTTTGATTCCAGATGTAAAGTTGACAACCAACATTAGCTCTCACAGTCCTCAAATAAGAAAATAAATGTTAGCACTGCCTCTTCAAAAAGGATTGAATCTATACATTGAAAGAGTATTCTCTGCAAAAGTATATACACAACAGTTTTCTTCAAGAGCTCTACTAGAAAAGTATTGTTTTTTTCAAAATGAAGACTATATGATTTTAGAATAAAGCCATGTTGAGATGAGTTCTCTCTGCTTCGAACTATTCTTCTAACCATCAGCATCAATCCTTTTAATTCACAAAAGTTTCATATTTGGTTGACAANTTGAGCTCTCAACACACTTCAGAAAGAAAGATTAAGTGAGGAGAGGACTTCCTTTTCTGGTCCATCCTATTTGATGTTCTGTGTGCTTCTTTATCTTGATAGGAATCTCCTTCTTTAGGCTAGGAAAATTTTCTTCTATGATTTTGTTAAAAATATTTTCTGGGCCTTTGAGCTGGGATTCTTCTTCTATTCCTATTATTATTCCTATTTGATTTTTATATTGTCCCAGATTTCCTGAATGTTTTATATCAGGAATTTTTTTAGATTTAACATTTTCTTTTACCAAGGTACCATTTCTTCTATTATGTCTTTAATGCCTAAGGTTCTCTCTTCCATATCCTGTATTCTGTTGGTGAGGGTTGCCTCTGATGTTCTTATTCAATTTCCTAAATATATTATTTCCAAATTTCCCTCAGTTTGGGTTTTCTTTATTGATTCTATTTCCACTTCCAGGTGTTGACTTATTTTCATTCTTTTCTTCATGCTATTCGTTTGTATATTTGCAGATTTCTTTTANAAGTGTATTCATTTCCTCTTTAAGGATATTTATCATAGTTATAAAGACTATTTTAAGGTCTCTTTCTTATGTTTCAGCTATGTTGGAATACTCAGGGCCTGCTGTGGTAGAGTTGCTTGGCTCTAGTAGAGACATAGTCCTAGCTGTTATTCACTGTGTTTTTATGCTGGCATCTAATTATCTGAGTTTTTGAAGATTATAAGTCTAGGAACTGGTATCTGGTCTTGTCTTTTCTGGGTGGGTGTTTTGTTCCTTGGTTTAAGTTGCCCTTTCTGGTTCTAATGAGAGTGTGGTGACTGTCTGTTGCCTGGTTGAAAATTCTTCTGGGATCCTNATAAGTGTGGTTACTGGTGGTTCCAGGAAAAAATGTATTTCAGGTATTGAGAGTTGACACTTAGGGATGGGGGTAAGGATGGGTTTGGAGGGAGGCTGAGAAAGCCCATAGGAGGGAAGAAAGCAGTGTGTAAGCCCCCTTGGTATGCAATACCCAAAATATTAAATGTAAAGAATAAATAAATAATATTAAAAGCTATAAGTGAAAAAGACAACGTAGCATATAAAGGCAGACNTATAAGAATAACACCTGGTTTCTCAATGGAGACACTAAAAACCATGAAGGCCTAGGCAGAAGTTCAACAGACTATAAACACCACAGACACCAGTCCAGAAATCTATATGCAGCAAAACTTTCTATCACAATAGATGGAAAAAAATAAAGCTTCCTATGATAAAACTGAATTTAAGCAATATCTATCTATGAAGGCAGCTATATAGAAGGTGCTGTGAGGAAAACACTAACCTAAAGAGGTTAACCATACCCAAGAAAACACAATTAATAAATAATCCCAGATAAGCAAATCAAAAGAGAAGAAACACATACACACACATACATCACCAATAACAACAACAACAACAAAAAGAAATCAACAATTATTGGTTNTTGATACCTCTCAGCATCAATGGTCTTGAATCACCAATAAAAGGACATATTAACAGAACAGGATCCATCTTTCTGCATCTAAGAAACACATTAATATCAAAGATTGAAATCCTCTCAGGGTAAAAAGTAAAAAAAAAAAATTATTCTAAGCAAATAGATCTAAGAAGCAAGCTGGAGTAACTATTTTAATAATCTAACAAAATAGACTTCAAACCAAACCTAATCAGGAGAGATAGGGAGGGACACTACATATTCAAAAAAAGAAAAATCCACAAGAGAAGACTACAATTCTAAAAATCAATGCACCAAACACAAGAGCACCCAAGTTTATGCTTGATGAAACACTACTACAACTTAAATCACCTATTGATCCTTACACACTGATAGTGGAGGACTTCAATGCCCCACTCTTGCCAATTGACTGTCATCCAGACAAAAGCCAGATAAACNCTGGAGCAAACTTATGTTATAAACCAAAATGACCCAACAAATCCTTATATAACATTTCACCCAAACAGACAATAATATACCTTATTCTCAGCACCTCATGGAATTTTCTCCAAAATTAACTACATAGTTAGGCACAAACCAATCTTAACAGATACAAGAAAACTGAAATAACTCCCTGCATCTTATCTCACACTGTCTGGATAACCAGGAATGAGAGGCTGGACAGTCTAGAAACGTAAGATAGAAAAAAAAACAATAAAATAATTCCTAATCATATTCTGCTATATTCAGTGCCAGGCCCAATTGTTATCTGAGAGACTTCCTACAGTAGCTGATGGGAGCAGATGTAGAGATTCACAGCCAAATATTAGGCACAGAGAGAGTCCAAATTGAAAATCTCCATCAGTTCCCTTCCCTGAGAGCTTGAGGAACCTCATAAAAGAGGCAGAGGAGGCATTATAGGACCCAGAGAGGTCAAGGATACCAGGAGAACACAGACCACAGAATCAACTAAGTAGGGATCATAGGAGCTCACAGAGACTGAAGCAACAATCATGGAGCCAGCATGGGTCTGTGCTGGGTCTTTTGCAAAAATGTTATGATTGACAAACTCTGATACAAATTAAAAGACACAGAAAGAATATCTAATTTAACTAAATTAGAAATGAAAATGTGGACATAACAACAGGCACTGAGGAAATCTAGAGAATTAAAAGGATATACCTTACAAAGCTGTACTCCACAAAATTAGACAACCTAAAAGAAATGAATAATTTCCTCAATACATGCCATTTACCAACATTAAATCAAGATCAGATAAATAATTTGAATAAACTTATAATCCCTGATGAAATAGAAGTATTAAGTCTCCCAACCAAAAAATGCCCAGGGTGTGGTGATATTTTATTTGTCTTCCCTAATAAAATTTATCTGAGGGTCAGAGGAAAAACGGGGCTGCCAGCCACTAATAGAAAACAATAGCCATGCAAGTTAGCACACGCCCTTAATCCATTTGGTTCTCTGTGACTCCAAGGTCACATGGGGAACTAGCAGTAGGAGGTGGTGGCACACGCCTTTAATCCCAGCATCAACCTTAGAGTTCTGAAGATCCATGCAGACAAGACAGGAAGTGATGTAGCTTGGGAGGAAAAAGCCAGGTTAGACCGGAAGGCTCTCTCTTTCCTCCGGTTCAATCCTGGGAAGTAGAGGCAGCATTGGTGAGTGGTGGCTTGCTCCTAATTCCTCTGATCTCTGTCAGATTTTCACCCTTATTTCTTGTTCCATGTGTTTATTAATAAGACTGGTTAGAAGTTCTTCTTACACCCAGGGCTAGATAGTTTTAGCAAAGAATTCTACCAGACTTTCAAAGAGTTGACACCAATTCTGCTCAAATTATTCCACAAAACAAAAACAGAAGGAACATTGCCCAATTCACTTTACAAGACCACAGTTACCCTGATACCTAAATTATATAAAGATCCAATACAGAAAGAATTACAGACCACTTTTCCATATGAATATAGATGCAAAAATTCTCAATAAAATGCAAACCAAATCTATGGACACATCAAAAATTATCTGCCATAATCAAGTTGGCTTCATCTCATAGATGCAGGATGGATCAACATGTGTAAATTAATAAACGTAATCCACCATGTAAACAACAAAAGAGAAAAACTACATGAGCATCTCATTAGATGCACAAAGGACTTTTACAAAAATCTTAACAACACATTGTGATAAAAGTCCTGGAGAGATTAGGGACACAAGGAACATACCTAAACATAATAAAGGCAGTGTACAGCAAACACATACCCAACATCAACTTAAATGGAGAGAAACTCAAAGCAATTCCATTACAATAAGAAACAAGATGAGGATATATACTTTCTCCATTTCTATTCAATATAGTACTTGAAGTTTTAGCTAAAGAAATGAGAAAACTGAAGAAGATTAAAGGGATACAAATTGAAAAGGAAGAAACAAAGTATCTTTATTTGCAGATGCTATGATAGTATACAAAAATGACACTAAAATTTAAAAGGAAAATTCCTCCAATTGATAAACACTCTCAGCAAAGTAGCAAGATACAAAATTAACTAAAAAAAAAAATCTGTAGCCCCCGTATACACAAATGACAAGTAGACCAAGAAAGAAATCAGAGAAACAACCCTTATCCCAGTAGTCTCAAATAATATAAAAAAATCATGGGGTCCCGGAAAGTCCACAGGGATGAACCCACCTTAGACCACAGGAAATAATTGATAGGATGCCTGAACTGGCCTGATCCAGTGATCACATGGGTGAATACCCTAACTGCCACCATGGAGCCCTCATCCAGTGACTGATGGAGACAGATGTGGGCACCAGGTGGATCTCTAGGAACCCAATCGATGGGAGATAGGGGGCCCTCTATGAGCAAGGCACTATGAGATCATGATAGGAGGGTGTGCAAAGATGGCCAGCCAAACTAGTGGAGACGCATGAACTATGGACCTATGGCTGAAAAGCCCCGATGGGCCCTCATCCAGAGACAGATGGAAGCAGATGTGGAGATTCACGGCCGGGCTCCAGGCAGAGCTCCAGGAATTCAACCGATGGGAGAGAGGAGAGGTTCTATGAACAAGGGACATTGAGATCATGAAGCCAGCCAAGCTGGTGGAAATGTATGAACTGTGGACCAATATCTGTGGAGTCCCCCATGGTACTGAACTGGGTCCTCTGGAGGCTTCAGACAGTTGTTTGGCTTGAAGTGTCTGAGGGCCCCCAGTGGGTGGGATTGGGTTCCATCCCTGGTACAGGGCCTGACTTTTTAGAGCCCAGTGCCTGTGGTGGGACACCTGGAGCAGTCTTGATGCAGGGAGGAGGGTCTTGTCCTACCTTGGCTGAGAGTGCCAGACTCCGGAGACTCACCATGGGAGACCATGTTTTGGAGGAGGTGGGAGTGGGGGTGGGTTGAGGGGGTGAGCTGGCGGGGCGGGAGGAGGGAGGAGAGGGGAATCTGAGGTTGGTATGGAAAAGGAGTGGAAGATCTTTTTAATAATAATAAAAAAAATCATGGGGTAATGCTAACCATGCCAGTCAAAGACCTGTATGATAAAATCTTTAAGATATTGAAGAAAGATATTAAAGAGGACATAATTTGATGGAAAGATCTCCCATGCTCATGGATTAGTAGGATTAACATAAAATGGCCATCCTAAGTAAAGTAATCTACAGATTCAATGCAATCCCCATCAAAATTCAAATAAAAATTCTTTAAAGACCCTGAAATGACAATTCTTAACTTCATATGTAAAAACAAAAAAAACAGGATAGCTAAAACAATCCTGAGCAATGAAAGAACTGTAAGATGTCTTATCTTTCCAGATTTCAAGTTGTACTACAGAGATATAGTAATAAAAAGCCTTATGATATTGGCATAAAAACAGACATATTGATCAATGGGATTGAATTCAAAACCCAGACATAAATCAACACAAATTGAACACCTGATTTTTGATAGAGAAGCCAGAACTACATCCTGGAAAAAGGCAGCATCCTCAATAACTTGTGCTGATCAAACTGGATGGCAACATGTAGAAGAGTCTAAATAGATTCATACTTACCCACAAAACTCAACTCAAAATGCATCAGCGACCTCAAAATAAAACCAGGTACACTGAATCTGACAGCAGAGAAACTGGGGAATAGCATTGAACTTATTGGCTCCTTAAAAGAATTTCTGAACAAAGCACCATTTGCACAAGCACTAAAACCAACAATAAGTGGGACCTCAAGAAACTGAGAAGTTTCTGTACAGCAAAGGACACAGTCATTGGGACAGCAGCAAGCTATAGAATGCTAAAAGATTTTAACCAACTAGATATCTGATAGATGGTTAATATCTAAAATATCTAAAGAATTTTTAAAAAACTAGATATCAAAAAACAATTAAATATGGGTTACAGATTTAAACAGAAAATTCTCAATAGAGAAAACTCAAATGACTGAGAAACAAAGAAACATTCAACATCAGGGAAATGCATATGGAAACTTTTAAATTTTATCTTACACTATCAAAATGGCTAAGATCAATAAAACAAGTGACAGCTAATGCTGGTAAGAATATGGTATATAGGGAACACACATCTATTCCTGGTATTAGTGAAAACTGTACAGCTACTATGGAAATGAGAGTGTTGCTTCTTCAGAAAGATGGGAATTCTTCTCCCTCAAGATACAACTATACCACTTTGAGCATACACCCAAAGAACACTTCATCCTACCACAGAGACATTTGCTCAAACATGTTCATAGCTGCTCTATTTATAACAATGAGAAACTGGAAACAACCCAGATGGCACTCACCAGAAGAATAATATAGAAAATGTCATACATTTATACAATAGTATATTACTCAGCTATTAAAAATGCATAGGTAAATGGATGGAACTAGAAAAAATACCATCCTGAGTAAGGTGTCCCAGGCCAGAAAGAATAATACGCTATGTATTAGCTTATATGTGGATATTAGCTGTTAAGTCAATACTAACTAAGCTNCAATCCATAGAACCAAAGAGGTTAGGTATAGAATTAGGGAATAGGGAAATTGAGTAGATGGATCTCCTTAAGAATGGGAAAAGAATAGTTGTGAATGGATTGGGTGGGCCTGGGATTGGGTAATCAAATGGGGAGGAGGAGGGAAGAGGTCAATGAGGGAGGGAATTTGGGGAAAGATAGCTAATATTAAGGGTCATTTGAGGAGTAGTATGTAGCAGCTTCCTAAAATATATACATATATGAAGGCTATAGAAATGACATTGTCAAATAATGGGGAAAACAGAAGCCCACCCAATTGGCCATCTCTTGCCACCAATTGGAGGTTCCAGTATCAGGATTGAGTCACATCTAATTCAGCTGTTGACCAGAAGAGTCCCATGGGAATCCCCAATGAACCCAGACTGTTTTCAATACTACATTTACTGTCCACAAAGTAAAGCAAGACTCCATTGTTGAAGACAACAGCTACACAACTTTTTCAACATGGAGAAGTTGAACTGGTGCCTACATAGAGCCTTTATTCCTATGGGTAGTGTCTTTGGTACAGGAAGGTACTCTGCATACCACCAAAAGAGAAATGTGAACACCAACACAACCAAAAACCCTTTGTTCTACAATTGTGTCTTGCCTGAAAGATATGCTAGGGCACTGTTTGCACAAAACTTGTGGGAGAAACCAAACAACATTTGATTTTACTTAAGGCCCACTCCATGAGATGGAAACCAAGCCCAACATTGCTTGAGTGGCCAAGAACCTGAGACCAGATAGCCCAAGGATATTCTAGGGTAAAACCAAATACTATTGGTCTAAATATAAAGGCAATAATAAAATGACTCCTAATGACATTCTGTTGTACTCATAGGTCAGTACTTTTCTTGGCCATCATCAGAGAAGCTTCCTCCTGCAGCAAATGGGAACAAGTACATAGATTGACAACCAGACATACAGAGAGTAATAAGCCTTGGAAAACCCAGCCCTAAATGGGATATCTCCNTCCAATCCCTCCCCTAGGTACTCAAGGGACCCCATAGACTAGGCAAACTGAGTATAAGAATCAGAGGGGATAGACAGCACCAAGAAAGCAAGGCCCTTTAAATCAATATGATGAACACATATATGAACTCACAGTGATTAGGACAGCAGCACAAGGCCTGCATGGTTTTGACCAGGTCCTGTGCGTATATATTATGGCTTCCAGTTTACAGTTTTTATGAGATTCTTGAATGTGTGAGTGAGTGGGTCTCTGATTCTTGTGCCTTCTCTTGGTATTTCCTTTCCCTTCTGTTNGTTTGTATTTTATTTTATTTTATTATTATCCCACACAAGCCTGTTTGACTTCTAATGAGAGACAAAAAGGGAGTGGATATGAATGGCATGGGAGGTGAGGAGGTGTAAGGTGAATTTTTAACCAGTCTTATTAATAAACACACAGAACAAGAAATAGGGGTGAAAATCTGACAGAGATCAGAGGAATTGGGAGCAAGCCACCANCTAGCCTCACCTACCAACATTGCCGCTACTTCCAAAGAGCGAAGCGAAGAGAAGACAGCGACTTCCTGTCCTACCCGGCCTTTTATGCCTGTCCATTCTGTCAACTCATTTTCTATCCTCACCAAGCTACATCACTTCCCATCTGTCTGCACGGACCTCCAGAACTCTATGGCTGATGCTGGGACTAAAGGCGTGTGCCACCACCCCCTTCTTCTAGTTCCCAATGTGACCTTGGAGTCACAGAGAAACAAACAGATTAAGAGCGTGTGCTAACTTGCATGACTATTGTTTTACTACTAGTGGCTGGCTGCCCCATTTTTCTTCTGATCCTCAGATAAATTTTATTGGGGAACACAGATAAAATATCACCACAAGGAGGAAATGAAAAGACGAGAGGGAAGTGAAATATATTATGTGAGAGAAAATCTTTCTTCAGTAAAAGGAAAAATAAAGATTAACATTTTAATCTTGAATGACTTCTCCAAACCAGAAGACAGAATCTAGTTTGAACATATTTACAGAATAGAAAATGAACCAAAGGCTTTTACAGTGAAAGAGTATTTTTTTTTGACAGTAAAGCCTGCAGTACTTCATTTTGAATGTAACAGTCTGGGGAATATTTTCATAAGAAGCTTTGTTCTTTAAAGAACTACTAAAGAATTAGTTCCATTCCACACATGGGTAATTGAAGACACTGTGGAAAATACTAGCATTGAGCATGGAATTTGTTTACTTGTGCAGCTGAAATCTAAGACAAATATAAAGGTGGATATAAGGAAGACAGAATAGAATATAAATACTGCATGATCTGATGATGAGAACTTAGGACTTTTTTTAACCTATAACATAAGCACATTTTTATTTGTCAAGCAAGTATTTATTTGTCTTAATGTATTCTTTGCTGTTTTAAATATTTCTATATATGAGCATATCTGGATATAGTTAAACACTTTTTTTATCCTATATCTTCAAAAGTAATATTTATGCTATAAACATTTATATATTAGTTCTTGAAGTTATCTAAATAATACAATTATCTAAAATTTGAATTTATTTATATATTTCATATGTGTTATATGTGTATATGGTGTGTGTGTGTGTGTATGTGTGTGTGTGTGTGTGTGTGTG